>BHFT01066316.1:0-34169 GCA_004320025.1 Laticauda laticaudata | reverse complement strand
CACACACATATATATATATATATAAATTATAAATATATAATTATAAATATATATTTATTAATATGTTCAAAGCATATTATAAGTATGTATTCTTTGTTTTCTTTGTTGGAAATCACTAGTTTGTTTTCTTTGTTGGAAATCACTAGTTTGTGATGTCTGTTCTTCCATTTCCTAATGTGACGTACTTTAATCTAAAGTATTGGATTGACTCACTGTGTGAGTCAACTGTGTGAGTTAACTCCTGGAACAAATTTGGACCACTCTATTACTAATTAAATTCAAGCTAACTTATTCAGGCAAGCTCTCTTTGCACAGATCTTGCAATCTTGTCTACTGTTATCTACTTAGTCCCAGAGCAATTGTATCTTCATGTGTAGGTCTGCAAACCTCAGAGAGAGTAATCTCTATCTTAGGCTAAGACAGCTTGATCATATATTATTAAATTCAAATCATGAATATTTTCTTGTGACCCAACATAATTTGAAGTAATGGGTAAAATCTATCCAAATCTATAGATTAAGCAAAATAACCCCCACCAAAATCACAACTCAGTAATTCCTTTATTGTGTTATGTATTTATTATAAAAATTTATGCCAAGCTTCCTTTTTTAAATAGAGAAACACAAGTATAAACATCAAAATAACTCAGAGGGAAAATAAAACTGAAGTACATTTTCTTCTTACTTACAGACAAAGTCCTATCACATATTAATTGCCATGCCTCGTGGGAGATTATGGGTATATATAATCATGTATTTTCTCATAATACCTATAAACTAGATACCTATGACATTATTTACAGGGACACATTGAAAGAATAACTGAAACAACAGCAATATGCCAGATCAGGGTGAAAAAGGAAAAAAATGCAGTGTAAAAACACAGTTGGAAATGAGATGGTATTAAAGAATAGGGTTTTAAGCCTGTCCACTCAACTGCACTCATCCTCAGTGTTGCCAACTAGAATAATTGTCAATGTATAAAAGTAAAATATGGAATAACATTGTTGTAAGATGTGAGAATGACTTTGTGGCACAGAAGAGTCTCAGATTATGCAAAAGTCAGATAAGAGACAGCTGAGCCTGCAGAACAAATGAAGTATGGCAAACATCTAAGAGGGGATTATCTCTAGTTTCTTGGACTTTAAAGGCAAAGTGAGGGAGATGTAGTTTCAGACTTGCAACATTATGTTAATGTAACCTTAAAATAAGGATAGAGATGGCACTAGATGTGCTTCTCATCTGGATTAATTTGCAAGGCTGACAATTATATATTTTTTTCTTGTATACTACATAAACTGAGACTAAATCACTGCCTTGGCTTGGAAATTATCACCGTGACATTAATTTTGTGTTATTCAAGTGTCAGATTAAGATTCATAAATTGGTGATGATATTTTGTTCACATATATTATCAATATATTTTTAATAGATGGCCTAGTGCTTCATGTGCTGGCCACGTCCACACCTGGTTTAGCGAAGGGGAAAAAGTCCCAATACATCATGTGATGCCACCGTGATGACATGAGTTTGACACCCCTGGCCTAGTGGAACAGTTAATTTGGACAAACATGCCATAATTTGCTCTATGTATAGTATAAAGATAAATATACTTTCATATATCATTACATCTAGCTGAATCTGTTTAACAGTGTAAACAGATAGTTTAGGTCAGACTAATTTGCTTCTTATTTAAAAAATTAAAAGTATGCCAACAAAATTCTTTTGTACTTAATGACAGAATGGCTGTTTAGTTTAATAACCTTTTTTTTTACTTAAATACAGTAGTTATCTCTTATTCCTTTCCCATTTTTATTCTGTCAAACTATCATCAACCTTTCATTTCTCTTAGAAGCCGGCAGAAGCTGGCTTTTTCCTGCTTTCAATCAACCTTCAAATGCTGTTTTTTAAAACACAGATCCAAAATTCTTTTAAGACAGCACTAAAAACATGTCTAAAAATCTTTTGTGTTTTTTTCCCAAAAGGACACTTAAAACTGTGTTTAGAAAGAGCCAAAATAAATCTGATGCTTTGGAAGGCATCAGATATTATGCAAGTAAATGCCTACATAAAAGTTACATGTCTAATCTACCTCAGCAACTTTAAGATGTGAGGACTTCAATTCCCAGAATTCCCCGGTCAAAAAGAACTGGTGTTGCTGTGGTGGAGAAGTACTAATCTATTCTATTTCCCTGAAAATACAACCTGGTGCCTTTTTTTGGTGGAAAAAAATATGTCAGGGTCTTATTTTCGGGGAAACATGGTAATCTCTCTGAAGTAGCAAGGAAGAGGAGGATGGTGATGAGAAGGAAGGAAATGTACTTATAGCAGACCGGAGTGTTAATAAAGCTAGACATATCTATCTGTTGAACATAGATAAATTATTATCACTTCATGACAGAGCTGAAATAAAGACAGTCATCCTAAACTGTAATACAGATGGTCTTCAACTTATAACAGTTCATTTAGTGACCGTTCAAACTTACAATGGCACAGAAGAAGTGACTTGTGACCTTTTTCACACTTACAACCAATGCAGCATCCCTGTGGTCACATGTTAAAAATTAGAATGCTTGGTCACCAGCTGCATATTTACAATGGTTGCTGTGTCCCAGGGTCACCTTTTGCAGCATACTGACAAGCTAAGTCAATGAGGAAGCCAGGTTCACTTAACAACTGGGTTACTAACTCAAGAACTGCAATGATTTACTTAGTATTGATGGCAAGAAAAGTCGTAAAATAAGGCAAAACTCTTTTTAACAAATGTCTCACTTTGCAACATAAATTTTGGGCTCAACTGTGGTTGTAAGTTGAGGACTATCTGTACTGTAAAACTGTGACAGGGAATCAGGACAGCTTTTAAATTTGTCTCTATACTACCCCAAAAAGTCTTAAAGAGAAGAGCCTACAAAACATATCAAAGTTGTCACCATAAGTTACAGTCCTTCAAGGCTAGTGTGCATTTAAGTCCATGCAACTTGAAGTTGTTAGCTTCCCACTCTGACTGAAAAACAGTTTAAGTTGACTGAACAGTTGACTGAAAAACAGCTTAAGATAACTCAGAGATGCTCTCTTCAGTTTGATTATTTGTTTGCAGATGTTTTTAGACCAGGTTCTTAATAACCAAAGAATATAATTAGAATTGAAATTTTAAAAGATGAAATAAGACGAGTAGCTTAAATAAGTTACTATTGCTATATTAAAAAGGAAAACTTTGGAGTGAAATAAAAATTAACAATTTATTCATAGCACAGATACCCTTTAAGGATCTGCAGCACAAAAAACAACAGATGCCTTGTTAGCATTTTTAGCATTTGCACATTTCTAATCCAAAGAAAAATGTTCAGAGGAGAATCATAATTATTAATAAACATTTCCATTAGTCAGAGTAGATTATGACATACTCTTCAAATTCCTTTCAAAATAATTGAAATGGAATCTATAGATGATTAATCATTTTGGAATAGTTATGGCCTCACAAAAAGACAGAGAAATTCTACCCTAAGAACATAATAAAGACATATTCTTTTAAAACCATTGCTGCCATAGTTTTGTTGTCTGGTTTTAACCAGCCCCACAACTGTATCTGTAATATATGAAATAACAATGGCGACTTTTTAGATTCAGTTTTAGAATCTTCATCCCACCTCAGTGATTCAAAATAGCATTAGGCATACAAAAGATATTTATTACCAGGGGTGGGATTCTACCAGTTCGAGCTGGTTCTAGAGAACCAGTTGTTACGATTCTGCGCAGTTTGGAGAACCGGCAAATCGTGCCCCTGGCTGGCCCCGCCCTGCTCTGCTCACCCCTCCGCTCCCCTCCCCGCCTAGTCACTCCTTAAGGTATTTCTTACTTTTTTTCTCCCAATGATCAGCTGGTCCGATGATCAGCTATGCCAGGATCCCCCTTGCTGTCTTACTGCTTTGCCCAGGAGGCTTCCCTGAGGCCCAGCAGGCAAAAAGGGGCACATGGGGTGGATGGGTGCTGTGCCCCCTGCGCTCCATTTCTGGGAGTAAACCCCTCCCCCCAAGAGGCTTCCCTGAGGTTCCAGGAGGCAAAAACAAAACAACCAGAGCGTTGGGGGCGGGGTTGCTGCCCAAAAAAAAGAAGCCACGCCTACCCAGTCACATGACCACACCCATCTAGCCATGCCCACAGAACCAGTTGTTTAAAAATCCACCCCTGCTCGTGACTTACGGCTCAGATAGAAAAGGAAAACAGTAATTATTAAAATAATAAGTAGGGCCCCACCTATGGTTTCTATGATAACCCTCTTACCTAATTAATCCAGATGGAAGGACAAGTGCTCTTTTTATGTAACCCTAAATAAAATCAGGAGCATTTGCTGGTATATTTTAGAGAGCTAGAGATAAAGGGAGCCAATGGGCAATTATTTTCAAATAATTTTTTCACCTAAATGCTCCATTTTTCAATTTGGGGGTTATTTAATTGAGTTAAGACAGACAATGGATTAAATTCAGTCAACCAAATATTACAATGCATTATTTCTTCTTCTTGTTACCAAAATAAAAATAGACAACCCATAACTATGTAACCAGAATCATTTCCAAGGGATTTACGTAGTTCCAAAAAGTTAATTTTTGAAAAGAAAGAAAATACGTTTCTTGTAAAAGAAAAGTCTTATAGAAGAAAATTCTTTAGGAATTATTTAGAATGAAAAAGATCATATCACTGTGGCACAACTCAGGTGAGCATTTATTCCAGATTTAATATTTATCATCAACACCTTGAAACCATTCATTCATCAGTCCAATTCTCTTTCTTTGTTTCTGTTTCTCTCTTACACACACACACACACACACACACACACACACACAAATAAACTTGCATCTAATGGCTTAATGTTTGTTATGGCATGCCATGTACTTTTAAGTTTATTTAGTTACCTTGCACCATGAATTAGTTAGTGTTAGTATTTCAAGAAGACTGATGAAAAAAACAATAAATAAAATTATATATATGTAAAAAAGATTGATGATTTATATGTTATTAAGTTGTGGTTAATTTTTTGCAAACACATAGATTTTTTTCCAGGATGATCTGTCCCAAGCTGGTCTTCCCACAGTGTATTATTACATTCTGTGAAATTGAGTCCATCCACCTTTCTGATGAGAAACTTCCTATTTTCTTTCTTTCCATCTTTCCCAGCATTATAGATTTTGAAAGAGAGACAAATCTTTACATAATGTGTCCAAAATATTATAATTTGAGCCTAGTTATTTATGCCTTAGATGAGAACTTTGGAATGATTTGTCTGATGATTCATTGGTTTGAGGGTTTTTTTGGGGAGGGGGAGGGGGGAATGCTTTGTTATTTTCTGAAGTCTTCATTAATTTCCAAGTTTAAAAGTGCTGATATATTTTATAACTTGCTTCCATAGTCCAGCTTTTGCTCTTATAGAATGTCACAGGGTAAAAACACTACTTGCATGATTCTGTTCTTTGCAAAAATAGACATATTATAGAATCTGAAATGCTACTGTTCCCAGACAGGCTACTACAATTGTGAACAAAGCTTTACATTCCAGCTTTTATGGTCTTCTCCTAGTATAGGTTTACAGTCATCCTATAAATTATCTGGAAGAAAAATTAAGATTAATTTAACTCATCCTTTGAAGGAACATAGTTCTTCAATCAGTAGTTGTGGAAACTGTAACCATAGGGACTTAGCAGAAGCCATGATAACATCAAGTTAAATAGCATGTATGGCATAAATACACCATTACATATTTGCATTATTTATATGATGACATGGGCAATGCATTTTCCTTTTCTTGATGTTCATAATAATCACATTTTTAGAAGGATATTTGACAAATACATAGTAAATAGCTCCAACTGATATGTTTAACATCAGATGCTGGTACTAAGAGCTGGTGACTTCGCTCTCTTATATTTTCTTTAATCAGCTGTTTAGTTGTTATGGACAGCAAAATTCTAAGTAAATGGGTCATTTAAAAACATTCACATATCTAAAGGTTAATAATAAAAACAGTCTACAATATTCAATAAGGAAGTCTATATCATATAGTGAATTGATTCAGGTTGAGAATAATAATAAGTTATCAGCTGAATCAATTTACTGCAGAATGAAAGCCTACTTGTTGAAGATTATGGATTATGTTAGTTCAGTGCAAGATTGGTAGATATACTCCACCTTCTTTAGCTTGGCTTACTGTGTCTAATTAAGAACCTGAATGTGGGTCTCCCTGCTCCTAATTTATCACTTGAATCACATTCACTCATTTGTGTGTGTGTGTTTGTGTGTAAGTAACAAATTTGCAACAATACAATTATTTGGTAACCATATTTACAAAAGCCAAATGAAGAGTAAGAAAATATTGCTGAGCACCATTGTCAAACTAAGTATAAATTATTGATGAAATATGACAGGCCTGTCAAACTGGTGGCCCACAGGCCATATATGGCCTGCACAGGCCATGTCCACCCCAGCTTCACAAAAAATATCCCGATATATTGTGTTACAGCCCAATATGTCACAATATGGCCCTCAATGCGATCAGGTTTGACACCCGTGAAATATTAGATCAGAGTTCAAATGTTATTAGTGCATTTTTGCATGTGGTTGCTTACCAACTCGATGGCAAATAACATTTAGATTTACCAGAAAAATGCAATGTTTGGAAAAAAATCAAAAAATCTTTATTAAATTTTGTTTCCTTAAAATGTCACATGAATAATTCTTATTTTAAAAATTAGCATTTTGTTTTTGCTGTTTTACAAGCAAAACAAGAAGAACTACAAGAAAATGTACAAAAAATACATGACAAAGTCTCCTTGGTGCCCTGTACAAAAATGATAAACAAATTGCTTAAAAATGTTTACATCTTCTCTACATATTTAGAATTACATAGCTGAAACGGGATGGGGAAAAGACTCAGTATACCGTGTCTACAGTACAGTATACTACAGAGCACATTTTCACCCAAAACTGCCAGGGTGTGGTAGTGATATAAAAATCAAGAGACAAGCATCTAAATATTATCATATTATATTGGTTACCCTTGGCCAAATGCACAAGCAGAAATGTGAAGAATCTACCCCAAAACAAAATTAAATTGGCTTGTCTGTGAGAAAAACAAAGTTCTGGAGATAAATTTATCCACTTTGCACATCATTATAATACAGAAATATACCTCATGTTAATCAGTGCTAGATAGTAAATCAACAACAAAGCCTTCATGCTCCAATCTTAGATCTTTCTTTGTTATTGAGTTCTTATGTGTTTGAGATTTGAACTAAATGACCCTGAAATCTGTCTGAAAGGATTGTTTAGCTGCATTCCTGAGCATTTTAATTCTTCATTTTTAGTAGTTGTTGACATTAATATGTCATTAATATTTAACTTCCAAAATTATTTAGTGTTGCAACAGTAAAGCACTCAAGCCATCTATTAACATTCATATAAAATATTTTCTGGTGAGGTAAGGCAATCCAGTGCCCACATTTTTGCAATGATTTACTACAGCCAAAAGAAGTTAAATGACTGGCCATAAGTTGAGAACTAGCTGTATCTATTTTGAGTTGGATGGGCAACTCTATTGGCCTCAAACTCCATGTATTTTCATGTTAATAGTTGTGAATTATTATTGCAGATGTGTTTTGACAGAGGAATGTAAAAACCACCTTTGCATTTTTTAACCTCATGAAACAATACATGATGAAAGAAACAACACAAGTGGCAGGAACAGCTTCTCTTTCAGAAATATTTGGAAGATCAACTGTAGTTTCCTTACCTCTAAGCACCCCACTTAGGTCCTGAGGCAGCAACATTTGAAATCTGTTCAAGTAATTATGACAAAGTTTCAGGAGCTCTCCACATCTGCACTGTAGCCAATATGAATTCAAGATGCAGCAAATGCAAACAATTTTATTTATGTAATGCCTAATAAATAGGAATGCATTATCCCAAGCACAAAACTCTTTCTGCTTAAAAAAATTCCTTGGATAGTGCTTTGTAGACAATATAATGATGAAAACCTGACCCTTCTTTGGTGTCATTGTGTAGGCTATATATAACCCCTAGCTGATGTTTTACTGGATTTGCTCTGAATTTCTCTGTGTCTGCATTATAGTTGCTATCCCAATTGCATCATTACTTCAAGCTCTCTGGTTTCCAAGCTTTTTCAATCTATTTCATGACAGTGGGAGAAGCAGCAAAACAGCAGATATGAGCTTATATAATTTATTCTAAACATTAAATGTTCCCTGTGCCAGTTACTTTACTCCGTATCATCTTAATTTTAGTACATGAGTTACTAAAGTGAGGATTACAAGATTGCATCCAGTCATTTAAACCTCTTCACATGTTTAAAATTAATTTAGATTCATTTTTGTGTTTGAGTTTTTTAGTCTCTCTTCTTCTTAATCCATTTATCTATTTTCCTATTTTACTTCTCCCCTTGAACTCATTTGTCATGGAAATACATGATAATTTGGTTCCAAACCATAAAAAGGTCCACATACACAATATTAGAAAGATTCATTGCTAATATTGTGAATGTATACATTAACTGCATCCAATTTCATCAATCAGCCAATCATTTATTATTATGGTGATTACATTACGGACTAAAACAGGGGTGTTAAACTTGTGTCATCACAGCAGTAACCAAAAAATGTATGCAAGAAACAACACTTTTTCCAGAAGATCTGGATGACAAGAAAAAGCTAGAAATTCCACTGGATATTCTATGAAATAAAGCCTTTTCCACAAAAAAAATCTTTCTGTAAGATAACCACTATCTAACCATCATGCAAAATGATAAAATAGAAATAGAATAAACATAGCTAGCCTAGAAATTAATGATCATTAGTAGATGGAGATTTAGATCCTCTCAGGAAGTAAATTGAGGAGCCCATTATGCCATCAATGATCTCATTAGGCCCTTTCCACTGGGCCATAACCTGACTTACTCTTGGTTCTAGTTACAAGATTTTATGCAAGCGGATTTTCTCTCTTTAACTTTCTCTTACAAACATTCTTTAATTGAGATACTCCTGAAAACAGCTTTAATCTTTTTCAGCTTGAAAAAAAGGCTGCCTTTATTAATGCCAGAGATCTAATGTGCTTGCCCACACTTCTTTTGACAGCATATACTTGAAATTTGTACCTCCTGATAACAACTAAACGGGTGCGATTTTTTTTAAATTTTTAAAAATGCATTTTTCACACTTATGACCATCGCAGCATCCCCAGGGTCATGTGATTTACATTCAGATGTGTGGCAAGTGATTCATATTTATGATGGTTGCAGTATCCCGCAGGAAGGTTTTTATGACCTTCCTGAAAAGCAAAGCCAATGGGGAAGCCAGTTTGACTTAACAACTGGGTTACTCATTTAACCACTGCAGTGATTCACTTAACAAATGTGGGAAGGAAAGTCATAAAATGAAGCAAAACTCACAAAATGTTTCACTTAGCAACATAAATGTTGGGCTCAGTTGTGATCGTAAGTTGAGGACTACCTGCAATTGGAGTCTGACAAAATTCTGTAAAGATTCCTCAAGATAGGAATCAGGGACACTGGAGGAAGGGAATTAAAAATGGCAAAATGATAGACATATTTCTGCGTTCACAATCTTGATTTTTTTTTTTTACCTTTTCCCCACAGATGACCTGAGATCAAGAAGGAGAAGCTATTAAGACAACCTTTCTTTTTATTGTTGTCATTTTAAATGCCAGAAGAGCAAGAATATGGATGTCAAACTCTCAGTGTCATGCATTTGATGCATCCTGCCCATGGACCGCCAGTTTGACAACCCTATGCTATCTGTTCATTCAATTCTGTTTGCTGCAACCAGAAAGGTAGACATTTGCATTTCCTTTTCTGTCTCACTTGCTGAAATTACTAATATTGAGCAATGTTGTCAAACCCAAAGTATTTGCTTCATATTTCAGAACTTTATATGAGTCTTGCTTGATTGAGTCCTTTTCCTTTTTTCTCAGTATATTCTGCTGTGAGGATTAATGGTTAAAACTGTAGAATATGTATTCACCAACTGGCAAATCTTGAAAATTATAGAGGTCACTGATGAAGCAGCCTTCACACTTGGCCTTAATTGTGTCTTGAAAACTGACAGTGAATTGGACTGACCTTTATTTTGATTGATAATCAACTATGTTCCATATCTACAATAGGGAATTCACAAAACAATGGCAGTGATGATAAGTTCTGGGCTAAGGCTGATATCTTATTGGGTATAAGTGCCATTGAACTCAATTAAATGCATTTCTTATTAGACATGCCCAAAACTGCATTGTAGTTCTATATTCACATATACCACAGTGTCACTAATACCAAAGAGATGTATTTTTTTTAAAAAAAAACCCTGCATAGGTACTATATATAAATGGTACTGTAAGAGAGTTCCATTGAGATGGTATGCTTTTAGTAACTAAGATTACATCTTTTAAATTCATTAAGAAAACTCGTACTGTTCATAACTTGCATACATATATACAGGGACACTTGTATATTTGCAAAAGTAACATTAATTCACAAAACAAGGCGTGCATACTTTAAGAATGATTTAGAACAGTGTTTTTCAACTTTGGCCTCTTGAAGATGGATAGACTTCAGTTCTGGGAGTTGAAGTCCATCCATCTTCAAGGAACTATGGTTGAGAAACACTGATTTAGAAGAAATGCTTTGGACTTCTTGAAAGCTCAACTCCTCTCAACTAGTCATTAAGTTGATCTATCTCTCCCTCCCTCCCTCCCTGTGTCCTCCCTCTCACTGACAGGCAAGACAACTTTTCTGTGAGCATGAAATACATTGGGAATATTTTAAGGGATTGATTTAAGATTATCTAATTTAAATGGAACCATGTATTTTTATAAGGCTCACAGAGAAATTTGAAAAATATGGCTGCTTTAACAAAGGGCAGAAAAGAGTTGTACTTATATGAATTCCAAAACGCTTTTTAAAAATATAATAATGTGCATTATTTCCATGAAGAACACTCCTGTAATAAGTTGTGACAATGTCCAATGACTTTTAATTCTAAACTTGGACCAAAAACAGTTTGTAAAATGCAAGAATTCAATCTTTATAGATGCCAGATGGAATAAATGTTATGTTTAATATTCCAATTTATTCTTACCAAGCAAGTTTATCCCATAGTTTATACCATGAGAAACCACATGAAACCAAGAAATTTCAACTAGAGGTGAATTATGGAAAAATCACACAAGCCTTTCTATGATGGTAAGACATAAATTATAATATCAGTGTTACAGTTTTATATCCTCACTAGACATTTGCTTAATATATTCCATCCAGATTATTCATCCAGAAGGGACGCAATGGCATGGAGGCTTAATAATGCTGGAACTGCTGGCCAGAAATGGACTGCATTCCAGGGGTTTGAGCTCAGCTCTGTGAGATGAAGGAAGCTTGATCCCTAGCTCCTGCCCACCCAGTAGTTTGAAAGCATGAAATATTGCAAGTAAATAAATGGTGTGGGGGGGGGGGNGGGGGGGGGGGGGACCCTAGCTGTGTTCATGTGAGAGGAGAGTGGAATCTAGGGCTGGACGTGGCTGGTTGGAAGGCATTTCAACACGAGGTGAGACTGAATAAACCAGTAACCAGAGTGCCACTAGTGACCTAGTACAAAACTAGTTCACACCCCGAGGGTGCACCAAGGATAGGTGCGTGAGTGCTGAACAGAATGAATGAGGATTTTAGACTATCAAGACTGCATTGCATGTCTAACATGTGTAGATTTCCCTGGCATTGTATGCCATATGCCAATTAAATATTCATCCAGATACTTATTGCTCACTGATGTAATAGTAGCTTTTTCTTAACATTCTAGGTTCCAGTGGCAAGGATGCTTTGGATAACATTGGAAAGAGATAATCTTGCTAAAGATATAGGTATGAAGGACAGGATAAAACAAAGAGTTACTCAATGCTACACAACTGGCTATTTTCATGTTGTAACATGTGTAACTGGACAAAGAGAACTATTGTGTTGTATGAATATAAAAGCCCAGTCAACTAAAGTAGATCAAAACAGCCTAGCCCTAGATACTGGGGAGGATAATACTTTCTCCTACTCCTGAGACAGTAACAAAGACACAGAGCAGCCCCACAAAAACAGACTGGTTTTATAAATTCTATATTTTTTCCCACACAGAGTCTAAAAGCTGAGGGATTATAATTAGGAAGGGTGGGGATGAGTAAGTCACTCTCTGTTGTGTTTGTGAGGGGGCCAACTCTACCTGCTGCTTAAGAATGATGTGTTTCCCATGAGGGAAAGTCTGAGTTAGTTGTACTAAGTGTATAAAGCCACTTCGTAAAATATGTAGCTTGGCACTAAGAAACCAGGACAATGTTTCATTTAGCCAGTCTAATATCTTCTTTCTCTGGCTGGAATCAGGAGATCACTTTCTGTGTGTATTTCCAGCACACATGCCTCTTTCTGTCTGGCATCTTTTAGATAATCTGGATTTCAATGAAACATTCTGGAAAATCAGTGAAACAGTTGAACATGTTCACTGCAACGTGTTTTAAATCTACAGCTTATTAATTCTTCTCCAGTATCAAACCCTGAATATTTTGATAGGAGTACTATGCCATGTAATAAAACAAAATACCTTGTTCATGGAATGGGAAATCATTCATTTTCTTTGATAAGAATTTGTTCTTCCTCTTCCTGATTTTAGTGTGATATATTTGAAGCCATTCCAATTAGAATAAAACAAAGTTACATAACTCGAAGTGGAGAAAACTTTGCGGAATTACTCCAGAATGACGCTTTTAGTCTTCTCTCAAGCATGGAATGAAAAAAGAAAGTGCCATGCCTCATGTTTATACCAACACATTTTACTGGAAAGTTACTAGGCCATACTTTGAACTGTGACTGTGAAGAAGGGCTGCAGACTTGCCTATAAATGTAGCACTGAACTCATTAAAATAGCCCTCTCCTCCCCTTTTCAGGCTTTTGTGTGAATCCAGGAAAAAAAAAAAGTATCTGCTTTAGACTGAGACTTCAAGTATCTGCAACCTTTTATTTTATTTTTTGGCTTCACACAACCTTAACAACTAGAAGACAAGTATTGTGGTTGCAGTCACATGAGCTTGGAAGCACATCTTTCAAATCATTTTGGAAACATGTGCCTTCCCAAAAGCTATGATGACAACATCTGACCTTGGTGATTAATCCTGTTTTGAACCATAATCCTGTGTGGGAGGCGTTCCAATCTGCCTACTTACCTTCCTAACTTTGAAAGTATGAATTTTTTCTTTCAGCTTCTTTCTTCAAAATCAGATAATGTCTTTCTTTTATACTCCTTGAACTGCAATTTAAATATTATAAACCAAGCTGACCTACGATGATAAATAAAGTAATTGCCAGCAGATTCTTTAACTCTGTGACTTTTAGAAGGGATACGAAAATGAGATACCTTGAAAGTGTCAGGCAACATTGAACATGATGTAATTATACTACCAACATGCATTGAACGACTTATAGCAAAGCTATATGTGACTTGGTTTTACAGGCATTTACAACCATTGTTACAGCACTTTTATTGAGGAAAGTATACAAAGTAAATATATCATGACTTTGGAATTAATATGGTTTATATGGATTTGACTAAGAAATATATGTGAACTCTTGTGGTTTGTAAACCATAGTTTATTATGTCATATATGAGCTCAGCCCAATTGTGATAAGATCAACAAACCAAACCATGACTATGGACCAATGTATTCAACCCAATGTATGTAAGTTTCACTGAAGACAACAGGATCTATGACCAATTGGAGTAAGTTTGAGTTTTAAATAGGAAGCTTATTGTATTTTTCCACTGTCCAATCACAATATTTTAAAAAATGGTCACAATCCAATCTTTCAAATTTCCAACTTTTTCAAACAATGAATAATTTTATTTGGAAATCAACCAGAAATGGTGTCAGCAAATGAAAAAAACAACAACTGGCAGTAGCATTTGTGTCTACCCATTTTCCCCCAGACTAGATTTCTGTAAAGTTCAGAGTTGCTGGGATGGTATATAATGTAATAAATTATTGTTCCTCCTACTAGCACTTTTATTAATCTGCTATAAGCAAAATTTGTTCCCTTATCTGGTGCAAAACACAGAATTAATTTCACAGGACATAAGACCACTCCTGGGAAACAAATCTCCTAAAATTAAAAAGATTGGACAAAAAGCTAATAGCTCCCACTTGTAAAGTAATTTAGAAAGGATGATATATAATGCACTTTCTTTCATGGGGATACGATTAATATCAACACCTTTTAACACCTTTTAAAATTACTGCTTAGATTAGCAACCTTTCTCCATATCTTCTTCTTTACTGATATACTGGGTTCTCAGTAAAGGCAAATTAATGCTAGATATGGTTTTATTATTACATTGTTACAATAGCTTAGTTTTAATGTCAGTTTCAAAGTAATGGCATTATATGAGGATCTAAACTACTGGCTTTCTACATAATCCAAATCTGTAACATATTTATATATGTAAACATTTAAATATATGCAAAATTCTTGAGGGGCTGCTACAAAGAAAAAGGGGTCAACCTATTCTCCAAGAACCTGAAGGCCAAACAAGAAGCAATGGATGGAAACCAACCAAGTAGAGCACCAATCTGGAACTAAGGAGAAATTTCCGAACAGTGAGAACAATTAACCAGTAGTTATGGGTGCTCCATGGAGTTTTCAAGAAAATATTGGACAGCCAGTTGTCTGGAATCTCCTGCAGGATCTCCTGTGGTTAGATGAGGGTTAAATTATATGGTTAGATGAGCTAACCTTCCAGGATCCTTCCAACTCTGTTATTTTGTAAACAACTGTTTGATATCACGTCTAAATGTTAAGTACAAGTCTTGAAATAGAACATATAACACAAAATCTTCTCTTCATCTAAAGAAACCAAAGGGGTCATGTACTAATGGGAAAAGATTTGTCCTGAACTGAACTTCTATTGGCAGATAATTTTTTTAACTCTTCCCCACCAAAACAACCATCTTCATGACTCCAATCTGTATTTACAATGGATAATTCTGCGTATACTTGTAGTGAAAACGAAGGTTATCCCAGTACAGTATATTTTTCCATCTTTTTTCTTTCTCGTTGAGTACACTTTTTCTAGGCTGCTTACTCAATTTCTTCTATCTAGAATTTGAGGAATGAGAGTATCATTTTTTTAAAAAAACTTTTCTATTATTGCAAAACTAGAACCAGGTTTAATGTATTTGAACTCTATATAGCCTACTTTGAAAAGTTCCATCTATCCAAAGTTAAACATATTGTAAATTACATTGATACCAAGAAAGACACTGAAGCACAAATTTAAATTCCACTAAAATAAGTTTTGTGCTATTATTTAGACCCACTTAGATTTTACTTGATCATTCTTCTGTTTGTTTCAGATATTCCTTTGAATTATCAACCTAGACATACTGTCTAACCTTATCTTTACAAATAAATAAGTCTATAATTGACTACTTATGCCACTTTAACTCAGTGCAATTATCAGTGCAATTATCAGTGCAAAAAAACTCAGTGCAATTATCAGAAAGATTCCATGAACAAGTGTAAGAAATTGCTTGATACTTTTTACTATTAGGAAGAACAAGGTACCTTTTATTTTTGAAGACAGAGTTAGGAAATGCTTTGGAGTTATCAAGATGTTTGATTTGAATACTGAAGATATTCAAGGAAACAACTCCTTTTTAATTATGCAATTAAATCAGCAAGCACAGGAGAACAGCTGGGCTAATGAATACTATACCCTTTTGAAGTTTATATGTAAATATAACCAATTCTTTGAAAAATGTGTGCATTTTTTTCATTAAAAGCTATGTATTATCAACATTTTATTGCCAAATCATAACTGCTTACAATGTTGGTGGACTTTGTATTTCTTTTTAACTGTTTCTCACCAAACCAACGTCAGTAAAATGAAAAAAAAATCTGATTAACAGTAAGCAAGCTATAGCTAAGAAATTGCATGCTATACTTCAAGACCAAGTATTAAAGGCCTTAATTTCAGAATTATTTGTTCTTTCGGCAATAACTAAGAATTTTAAGGCAACATTTTTCCTTTCATTTTTTTTTTTAATGTGGTAAGGCGGTGTGGCTCTGCAAACACTAAGAAATGTTCTTATGTCTTTAACACCATGAGGCATGGCCCTGCAAATGCTGATGAGGCATTTCACTAATGAATGTTTCAGTGATTTATATTGGTAACGGTATTAATCTCCCCAGATAGTCTATACTCCAACAGACAAGGTGAGCACTGCTGAATCTGTCCCTCCTTAAGAACTGGGGTAGATCTGCTCAATAGGAATGACTCCATTCCAAAATGACACTCTGATTTCCTATGTCCTGCCCCACCTTGCAGTCTCCACTTCCAGGCAGAAAATAAACACAATCCAGACGAACTAGGTATGCTCCCATCCAGCTCTGTTGCCTACTTAAATCACAGTGATCAAATGAATCATGATACTGTTCTTTAGAACTTGCCTGGAATCCAAATTCAAGGGAATACAAATTCTTCTGATCTGTTCCATTGTCCTTTCAATTCTTCATCTTTTTTCTCAATGAAAAAGAAAAGTGGCAAAAGTGGGAAACTTGTACCCACACACATTGTTTGCAGCTTCAAATAAACAGCCTGCTCAGAACTAGCCAGGCCTTATTTCAAGGGTTAGGAACTATGGCCCTTTTATGACTCGTGGACTTCAACTTCAAAGTGGAAGTCCAACAAGTCATAAATGGGACACGGTTCCCCAGCCCTGCCCGATTTGAAAGAAAATGGGCATATCTAAGGCATCTCCTGAGGGTCTTGGTTGAAATTCCCTAAAAAAAACATACAGACTGAATTGACATAAGCTTGGCAAAACTCACCATTTTCAGGCTGGTCCTTAATATCAGCTTCGCTTGGCTGGCTGGGACTTTCTGACTGACTTGAATCTAAAAGACATAAATATGGTCCAAAATTATAAGAACTGACTGTGGAAAAGTAGCCAGTTTTATAATCTGAGGCATTTTTAATAGACAAAACCTAAAAAAAAAAACAAAATAGCCCACACAGGAAGCAGAGGGTGATTTACATTAATGTTTAATTTTTACAGGATTTTTTTTGAAACCTAAGCCAAAATTTATCATTTAAGACTTCAAAACCTATACAGGTATAAGTCCTCAACTGTCAAAGTTATAATAGATCCCCTCCAAAAAGTAATTACAACCTGATTCTAAAGTTCTAACAGTCAGACCCTCCACCATAGTCTCCATCATTCAGCCACTTGGTAACTGGCCCGCACATATGGCCATTTGCATTGGTCATGTGACTTATGACATCTTTGTCAAAACCATTTACTTCTGGTGTTTGGCAAAAATGCCCCATAACAAACAACGGTTGTGATCAATGATGGCAGTGCTCGCTTTACAACCAACCGCAAAAAAAGGTTGTAAAAATGGGTCCAGCCATGTGATGACTTGCTTTACAACCATCACAACTTATGACTGTAACAGGCAGGCTCCATTATAATCATAGCTCAAAGACTACTTTTATATTACCAGCGAGGACCTGGGCTTTGTCTTCCAATGATGTTTTAACATATATAAAAGATTTCTAATATTTTTATTATTTTTAATTTATATTTCTTAACCACCCATCTCCCGAGGAAATATTCTAATACTATCAAAATTCATTAAAATGCTAACTACTTGCCATTAAAATATTATTTTTCATATTTATATGAATTACCTAGGCTTCTATAAAAATACAAAATAAGCTATTTTAATTTATAGATCCTTCTTCGTGAATTTTAATCTGAAAAAAAAAGCTAGGATAATGAAATGAGAGCAATATCTTTTCTTTGTCCTAGAAGCAGGGAAATCTGTTTTTTTTTTAAATGTAGCTAGCTCCCTTCACCTTTTTTTAAAGTTAAAAGTAACCACAGAACATTTAAGCTAGATGCAGACCAATAAAGGGTGTGCAGAGGAAGATACCAATTTCCCAAATTAAATCTAACTACCTGCCTCTTGCTTTGTCAAAGAACAATTGGCTAAATAAAAAGATGACTTCTGGAAAATGTAGAGTAGTGACCCTAAATTTTTGGGCACCAAGAACTATTTCTGTGGAGAGAGGTTTTTCCATGGATAGATGGGGCATAGTTTTACATGCTGCCTGCATCCCACTGGTGGGATTCACTTGTTTGCGCAACCTGCTTGCTGGCAGGCCACGGACCAGGGCTTGGTGACTCCTGGTGTAGAGTATGTGTATATCCAATCCATAATGCAAACTGGGATGAAATGGGGGCTAAAGGTATAAAGCCTCGTTATGATTCAGTTTCATTGTATTTGGTTTTTTAAAAAAATAACAAAATATTTACTGATTTTTAAGGGAAAGCCGCCAGCCAGGTCAAGGGGAGCCGCATCCCCCCTCCCTGGGCTAGGCAATTTTTCCCCCCAAAGATGACCGAGCGGTGGTCTAAAATGGCCACCCTGAAAAGGAGGACTTAGCTGGACTAAGATTTGTGTAGGAGAGAAGAAAGAGGTGTACAACATAAGAACTGGGACAACTTGGTGCAACAATTAATTAAAAGGTACCCCAGGACGGTATTTTAAGAATCTTTATGAAAGAATAAGAAAGCGGTGGATTTTTAAAGGGAAAGGGAAAAAAAGTGAAAATATCTTTGACAGCTGAGCAGGGCTTCGAACCAAGAATAATCTCAACAGACTATGATACATTAAAATATTTAAAGACAACAATCATATACAAATGCTCCCCCAAGCTGAATGCCAATGTTTAACAGGGACTGAAGGTTTGGTGAAATAAAACTGTGCTCAATGATTTTCTCAGTGACACAAAGAAGAGTGCTTTACAATAAATATATCCAGAATAATAGGAGCCAGGTAGTGTACACACAATACAGAATAACAAAATTGGAAGGAAGCTTGGCAGTCGTCTAGCCCAACCCCCTCATCAAGAAGGAGACCCCATACCATTTTCAGACAGAATTCCAGTAATGAAGCACCCACAAGCTGTTCCAATGATTATTTTCGCTGACATAAATTTATCCTTAATTCTGAGTTGGATCTCTATTGGTTAAGCTTCCATCTGTTACTTTCTGTTCTGCCCTCATATGCTTTGGAAAATAGATTGACCCCCATCCTTTGGGACAGCCCATAAAATATTGGAAGATTGATATTATGTCAGCCCTAGACCTTCTCTTTCTCATACCCAATTCCTGCCAACTGTTCATTGTACAGTTTGGCCTCTGCTCCCCTAATCATCTTTGTTGCTCTTTTCTAAACAATCTCCCATCTTTTGATATTGTATTGATTATATTGTTATTATTAAATATAAATATGTATATAAATGTAATACATTATTATTATTAGCAATAGTTTCAAAGTGTGGGGGAAGTTCAGTTTGCCTGTAACTTTAGACTCAAGAAAAACATGAGCAGACTTTCCCAAAAAGTCACTGGATTGATTAAACTCCATTAAGGCAGAGTTTGATGTAAATGAACTCCAGGGGATGGAGGAACGTTTTTCATGAGGTTGCGATGGGTCAGACAACATCAACAACAAAAACAGCAAAACATTGATATCTGTTATGCCTTCTTCTGGATCATGAAGCTTTTCAGATAGCCACTCATGCCTCATGGTTTAATTATTGCAATATACTTTTACATGGCCCTGTCCTTGAGGATCACTTGAAAGCTTCAATTGGCCCAGTTGTGGGCAATGATGGGTATACTTGAGTATGTCCAGAGGATGCCAATGCTTTGAGAGCTCGACAAGTTGCTAGCTTGCTTAAGTGCAATTCAAAAGCTGATTATGACTTTATAAGTCCCACCTGAAATACAGCACAGTTATTTGAGGGACTGTCTATCTCCCATATACAGCATCTGCCTGGTCAATTAGAGTCAAAAGGATAGTTCAATTGATCAAATATTATCATCTATATAAGAACTCGGGAAGTATGCCTCCTGTTTCAGCACTTGCCCTCTAAAAAAATAAGATTTATTTTTTAAAAATCAGGATGCTGGGATTCTTCTTGTTGGCATTCCAGAGTATCATAAAGACCTGGATATTTTCCCAGGCCTTAGGATAGGGTGGCTGGAGTCTCCCACTCAATGTTGTGGGATGTTTGAATTGTTGCCAGGTTTACCAACCTATTTTTTTTTCTTGTTTTCTACTATGATTTTTGTTTTGAGTTTCTTCTTATTACATTTATTTTATTCTGTTGTGTTATTGTGAGCTACACAGATTCTCATTTTGGAATCAGGTAACATAAATAGAATGAATTAATAAACAAGTAATCCACTTAATTTTTTGATGTTTTCGATATTTAGTACAATGTACTAAATAAAAAGTTTGCATGAGACGGCTTACAATGGCGTATTTTATCCTTCTCTAGAATAAGATATTTAAAAAGAAACTCTTAATAGCAGGTTCAACATTCATCCTATTTTGATACTTCATTTAAGATGTAATGATTGCCAAAAATCTTCTTTTCAAAAACACAAATTTCAGGAAATAGTAGTAAGATTGTCAGTGACAATGCTCAGGGTTTGTGTTTGTAAATGTGTCTGTATATAACACACAGCTTAAGAAACATTTCTTTGCTATATTTTCATCTTAAAAAAATAATCACAATAACAAGTTCTTTGGATTCTGATATTTTCCACCATGTAATGCATTTTTCCTCAGAACAATCTAATGTCTGTGTTTATAGCATGAGAAAGGATTTCCTTTTTTCATGTTAGGAAAGCACAGATTTAAAATCTCACTGCTGATACCATATCATGGAAAGCTTACCGGATACAGTACTCAGAAAATTAAACAAGAACTTCATTGAAACAAGAACTTAATTGTCTCTCTTAAATAAGAATAGAATTATAACAGGAAATGCTTGCTTTTACATGGACAGAAGTCATACAAAGACTACATGTTATCTTTCGCATGTCATTCCCTCTCCCCAATTTCAGCTGCTTTTGATCACACTGACCACAATATGCAGATGACACCCAGCTATATCTCTCAAATCTCAACTCAGTGAGATAACACCAGGGGAAGGAAATGAACTGGAAGAGAGCCAGTGAACAAAAACTTAATCTCGACAACAAGAGAGAGGTGTAAGTAATTCCCCAGTCCAGAAAGTGAGGAAACTGAAGGGATTGCATTTTCCAGATGGAGCTTAAGGAATAGTCTGATATCCATCTTGTCACTAGAAATCCTTTTCTAGACAGGAATGCACAGCACAATAATCCATTACTTTGCATCTTTTCCTCTCTGTTGCTTTTCAGAAGTAAATAAAGAACCTTCAGAAAATCTAAGAAAGCTTGGAAAATATTATGCTTATTTTCTATGATCTGTACTGGTTGTTTCTTTGCTTTTGAATGTATTTTATTTTTTTATTTTTGAGTTAGAAGGCCAAAAATGCTTTGATACCCGAATATTTATACTGGCATGTACTAATCTGATCTTTAAGATCTTTAAAGGAGTCCTAATTGTGGTGCCATTATTGGGAGCAATAATTCAGGGAGTTGTATCTTTGCCTTTCGCTTTCCTTGTTTAATATTTTGCTACCTATTATTGCAATATTTTTTCAGATTTTTTTGGGGGGGTGGTGGTGACACTATTATAATTATGTATATGCTATGTGGCAGTGCAGGAATCAGAATATCTAGCTAGGCTGAATTTTTTCTCTCCTTTATTTAGAACTAAGAAATGGAACTTCTAGAGATAGATTAAAAGTTAACCAAGGGGACTTTTCTGCTATGTTATAGTCCTCTGTTAGATTGTTGACATGCACATATGCCTCCCATCTCATATCTAAAGACTCCTGTTATTAGAGGTTATTAGAAAAGAAATGGTACAGTAGGTTTCAAGACTCTAAGGATGGAATTAAGTGTTATAAATAAGGCTCACTGGAGAAGAGCATAATACTGGGAAAGATTGAGGGCAATAGAAGAAGGGGATGACAGAGAATGAGGTGGCTGGATGGAGCAGTTGGTGTAAGCTTAAATGGACTCCAGAAGATGGTAGAGGACAGGAAGGCCTGGAGGGATGTTATCCATCAGGCGGCGATGGGTCAGACATGACTTCACAACTAACAACAACATGAACAACAAATAAATAAATCAATAAGTCTCTTCTCCTGATCCATCCTTAAAATCTATCATGTGAGCCAACTTTAGGATGGGAAGCAAGCAAGTATTGCATCCAAAGGAATGGGAGAAGGAATAAGGCTACCTGAGAGCAGGAGACACTCACTTACATGAGCATCCCACCAATGATTTACTCTAATAGGCTTATATTGGTTTCCTCCACTTTTCCTTGACAACAGGAAGGCATTGACCACCATTGAAATCTGCTCTATAGGATACCATAACTGTTAGGAGCAGATTTGGGGTGAGAGGAGAAAAATGAGAGAAAATCCATCAAGCTGTTGGAAATTTGCCTATTCAACTCTGAAACATTCCATAGCATAATAGATTTACTGATAAAAGGGCTATAATTTCCATTATACCTAAAATGTAGATCACAATCCACATTCACCACGTATTACATACAATATCCTACATTTGATACCCTTTGTATGCATGTAACAATGTGGTTTAAAAAGATGGATACATAATAACAGGTAAATAATAAAAGTAAAAAAAAGTTTCAGATGCAAAAAGCTCTAGATAAAATGTACATTTAATTTTCAATTCTATATAGAAAGGAAGAAAAACTAGCAAAAGCTACATTGTACCATTTGGAAAAAATTAAAGCACTGGACATTACATAATAATTTAAATATTACATATTAATCTCTTTCAAATCAGTTTTCACCATTGGTCAAATAGTATTAAAAACACAAATAACTACAAAACAGCAGGGTGATGTAATTAGACTAAAAAAGGGTTTGCAGTTCATAAATTTCAATGAAAAAAAGTTAAACTTATGGCTGGCCCATGAAAAGCAATTTAAAAATGGATTGTACATAAGTCTAAGTGGTATTGCTTCTTGTGCCCAACATAACTTACTACAGATGGAGCTAGAGGCATTATAGTGAAGAATAACAATTTGAGTTAAAGCATATTTTTATACAGAAATCTAATCCTAGCAAGATTTGATGGTGCACTCTGAAGATATTTTGGAGGCTGAAATAGGGATATTATGGAACAAATTAGTCAAGAGTTATATGTGTTGTTTCATAGGAGTTGTGTTCCTGAGATCACTGGTGAGTGTACTCGCAGCAATATATAATCTCTGCCAAAATTGATTTTGAATCATATATTTTCTACGATAAAATGTGTCAAACATTTTATTTTTGGTGAAGCATTTCAGATTTTCTGAAACTAAGTAGCCTTTAGATAGCATTTCTTGACTGTCATAGGCACAGTAGTGTTATTGCAAAATCCTGAAACTTTATCCCTCTTTAAAACCACAGAAAATTGCATGAACATAAAGCCTCTTGATCCTTTTTCTGAAACAAATTTAGTCATTATTTTGCTACAAATAATTTAGATATGAGAAACTGTAATCTTTATAAGTCTGCTTTTAAAGATGAAACCCCTTTTTATATTTGGAACAGAGTATATGCCTGTGAAACACTGTCAAGTTTATAATGTTGGCAGCCCTATCCACTGTCTTAACTTTTAAATTCTTGTTTGATATTAATGGTTTATTTCTTATTGCTGTGAATCACCCTGAGAATATTGGTACTGGTGTAAGGTTGATAAATTGACTGAAGATAAATACGGCAACCCTTTTCTTTCTCTGGAAATGGGGATATTGTTGGATAATCACATCATTCATACTTCCTGTTTGATCCACTTCTAGGAGCCTTTTCAAAACCATTATCCTCCAGATGGATGAGACTATTGTCCATAGCTATTGCAGATGGGTTGAGGACAGTTGTAGCACAAAGTACTGAAAAGTTTGGAATTATGCTCTATGAGACTTTTGGATCCCATTGAAGTTAATCATTACATCCTTCTAAAGTGTTTTCCTTCCACCAAGGTGCAAATCGGTGAAGTCTATGAGAGATTCCTTTGCTTATCATCTGTCAATGTAGGCCAGATTTATTTATTTATTTATTTACTTACTTGATTTATTTTTGCATTAGAGATATGCCTCTATTCCACTGTTTGGGCCAGGATTCTTTATAGCTATCTTTAACTCCTAATTTTTTTTTGTTCCCTCTACATCAGATCCTCGGTGGGGGAGGGAGAGGGAGTTCAACATAGTAGTACAATAACAGCAATTCCAGACTCATTTTTGTGACAGGTTTTTTAATTCCCATACACTGTGAAAGAGATTATCTTTGATAATAGAAATGTAAATCAAAGCTTGCTGTTGTTTATTCCAGACAGACATTTGTGTGTTAAGTCTGTTTATCAGGCAACACTCTGTCTAAGCCAGGAAGCAGTCAGCCTTTGTGAGAAGATGTATGCAAATATACTTCCCAGGAGTCCCTGCAGCAAACCTTTGTGGCCTTACACTCCCCCCCTTCTCCTCCAGTCTCACGCTCCTCCTTACTTTACTGGGGAAAACTGTGCTAAGCCAGCTCCTAAGCAAATGAGCAAAAACAACTAGCTAGACTGCGCGGATGAGCTTGAATGGAACCAAAACATGTGCACAGTCTGCTGCCCTTTATTCTGAGCAGACTTTGTGTATTACATCTGTTTAGCAAGCAATACTTTGTCTGAATTGCCTTGTAAAAAAGAGTTCCCAGAAACTCTGGAGTAGCTTTTGTGCATGGGGGAAATCCTTACTGCAACCCATGATGTATGAATCGATACATGAGGACAATAATGAGCAGAATGCCAAAAAAATCTCTATAAAATTGGACTCAGGGTTTATTTACTTGATTTTAGCATTAAATGAATTGGCCATGGGTTATTGATTTGTGTGTGGGGGGGTGGTCTGTGTCCCACAGACTCTATGTGTGTAGAGGAAAGATTTGTTCCCATCATTTAATACACTTCAATGTTTACTTTAAAAAGTTCTTTTCCTTTGCTTGACTACAAGGGAAAAGTGCAGCAGTGGCATTAATTCATGATTTAATTAAAACTGTCATAAAATACTTTATCTTGAATATAATAGTCTAAAATCGCATTTAACTGTTTTTTTTTAATTTGAAAAAAATCTGTTACCCAAAGGAATTAAAGACCAGGTTTTCAATCCTCACCCCTCCTCCCTTCCCATTAGACAAAATAAACACTTCAGGACTTCACTTGTTTGTATTCTCCTCAGTGGTGTTGTATGCATCAGCAACTAAAAACAAAGAAACTTTTGGCCGCTCAGACAAAATGCAGAAGCTCCCCAAACAACAAAGCAAGAGGGGGTTTGGGAAGCATTCAAAAAGTCTGACAGTCCATTCAATATATGGATGATGGCCATAATGCATCCAGGGTCCCCTTGCTAATTAAATATGCATTGGCACAGTTTTGATCGATGCAAGCCATGGATCAGATGACACACCTGCAAAATTGTGAGCCTAGTGCTTCCCAGGGAAGGGGGGGGGAGAAGAGAGGGGGGAGGCAAATACAGCCTGTCTCCTTATCTTTGTTTTCAAAGGCTCTCAATTTCTGTGCTTAGATATCTAATTTAATTCTCTCACCCCTCGGCAAACTGGATTAGGAAAGTCAATACTGCCTTTGTGCAGCGACAGGAACACACAGCTTTCTTTTTTATTCAATTTGGCCGTGACCTTTAGACAAAGATAATGACAACTGTCTAAAAGAAAGGTAGAGCTTCAAGTAAGGAGCTCTTGAAGGGGCCTCATTTCAGTCTCCTGCAGTTCCACTGCTCTGAATTTGCCGACAAGACAGGACTCAGAATCCAAATATTCTCCCGGCAAGGAACCAGCATTAAGCTTTTGCCACGCAGAGTTGAATGGCGTCATTGACGGTACTTTTCTTTTAGCACCTACTGTCCAGACTGGAAGTCATTTTTTCTAGCTGCAAGTCAAAAGAAACTAATCATTCCAACAGCATATTGTTTAGTTGTTTCAGATCCAAAGGGAAGACAGCTGATATACTTATATAAATGAAAGGTTAACTGGATTCCATAATAAGGCAGTTGGGGCTTGGCTTTATGTAGAAACGGAACTTCTGTGCTTCATTAATGGAGCGATTTTGAAACATCAATGAAGGTTCTGCGAAAAGTTCCCTCTAAAAGTTACTGTTTTGCTATCATGATTGTAATCTATGGCAGAAGAGTCACAATTACATTTGCTGTAATTGTGTACAATTACAAAGTAATTGTTACTTTGTACAGTTACTTTGTAAAAATACCAAAGACTGTACCCTAACTGGATTCACAAATATGGTGCATTTTCCTTTGCAAAATTGTAATTCTTTCCCCACTTCCACCATTATTTTCGTAGAATTACTAAATATTAGCAATATTACCAATACTGGCATATCATTACCCAAATCTATATGAGGTTCAATGACAATAAAGTGAACTAAACTAAATACATGAGTAAATTTCCACTAAAGCTTTAAATCATATGAACCATTTAAACTTTTTTTTCCCTCATTGGTAAAAGATATTTCACATTTAGTAATTGGCCCTTGTTTCCTCAATCATGCCATATATATAATGCTAGGGAAAAAGGAAAAAACAGATTATTAATTTCTAAGCATTCCCCAAATAAAATCCAAACTTAAGATTTAAATGCCACAACAAAACATATGGGTAAACATTGTTGATTTCCATTATACATTCTCATTTCATTATTAATTACATTATATTATTCTTTCTTTAAGGTTATTCTCAGTAAATTTCATAAAAAGAATTCAAATTATTAGCTATTTGCTCTCATGCCTTTCCAATTGATTTACATTATTCACGTCTATGAATTCTAATGCCATTTGAATTTATTGGTTCATTTAAAATTTTTTAAAATTGGCTCTATGTGGCTTTCCAGACATATGAAGAGCTCTGTTATTTAACTTAATTGATGTACAATAGTTTTAAATTACCTCACGCTGTACTAATCTCAAATGTTTTGAAATAGCTGAACAATTCTATTTAGAAGTTCTGCTGTGTACATGCGCTACAAGCAGTTTAAAACACTGACTGGAACTATAACATCACCAAGAAGCTGATGATCTTGTTAAACTTAATCTTAATTATAACAACCCAAAATTAAGAATGAATCTAGATTTTTTTTTCCAAATTTGACTTTTAAATGTTAAGATTATTTTCATATAATTTTAAAACAATTGCAAAGAGCCACACTGTTAAAAATAATTATTTTTCAAGATTGAGTAACAAGGATTTTTTTTCAATGTCCACAACCACTTGATAGGTTATATTCCAAAATTCGTGATGGGAAAATCATTGTAGAGGATAATAGGCAGAGGAAGGAATATTAGCCTCATAGACTTGAGTTATTTATAAAAAATAATAAAAACAGGATATAAATAAATAACAATATTACCTTGGACAATCTCCTGTATATTTCCTGATTTCTAGGAGAAGTAAGCTGTATTTCAACCAAAACAGTCAACAATTTCAGAAACAGAGATGAATTTCAAAATATCAGAAAATGTATATATAACACAATTCCAATTTGTTCTTGAAATTCATTCAAAATATTCAAATACAGCTGGTTTCCATCACTAGGCACTCCCTCTTGATCAGGGGCTTTGGGAATTTTTTTAAATTAATTCTAAAACATGAAAAACTTTGAAAACTCCTCTAAGCAATTTCTATTTTCCATTGGAAGAATGAGATGAACTAAAATATCACAATCCAAGGACAGGGGGTGAGGATTGAATAAACTAAAAAATAAATAAAGTAAAACATCAGACATAAATGTTCTATTAAGAACCAAGAATATATGCAGTATTCAGAGTGTACCAACCACTGAAAAACAGCCTTTGAGTATGAAACTATTTTGCAATACAGAAACTCAAGTAATGCTTCCACATTTCTCTCAGGATACTTTAAAGGATTAGAGGACAGTTATCCTCTAGTCAAGTGGAAGATCTAAAGTGTCTCAAATGCAGACTTTTAAAGAAGTTTTAAATCCAAACTTCCTTTGGATTTAAATAATTTCTGAGGTCCTGAAGAGAGATTCAAGATTTTTCAAATAAATCAATTGTTTTGTTTTGTTTTGAAAGTAGGTAGAATCTGCTCAAATTTTGCCAATCTAAATACAATGGTTGTGGTTAGAAGTAAGACATTAAATGTGAAATGGAATAGAGACAGCCAACCCAGTTGAACACATTTCTCCTTGGATGGAAACTAACAAGGAGAGAAGCAACCTGGAATTAAATGGTGAGGACAATTAATCAGCGGAACAGCTTGCCTTCAAAAGTTGTAGGGGCTTCATCACCTGAGATTTTTAAGAAAAGACTAGACAGCCACCTATCTGGAATGGTATAGTGTTGATGAACCTTTTCAGCACTGAGTGCCGAAATGGGAGTTCATGCATGCACAGCATGTTGGAAACTGGAAGAGCAGCCACACACGTATGCATGCGCAGGGCAGCTGCTCTTCCAGTTTCTGGCATGCTATTTGGTCTTTTTGTTTCTGGTACACATGTGCGTGTAAAGACCAGTTGGCCAGTGCACATGCGTGCACTGGAAGAGCAGTTGCCTGGCACACCATGTGCAACAGGTAGACAAGCCAGTATGCCAGAATCTGAAAGAGCAATGGACGACAGCTTGTGTGCCTAGAGAAATGGCTCTGCATCCCACCTCTGGCACGTGTGGCATAGGTTCGCCATCATGGGTATAGGATCTCCTGCTTGAGCAGGGTGGTAGGACTAGAAGACCTCTAAGGTCTCTTCCAGCTCTATTCTGGAAAATTCAAATTGTCTCTTGTTCAAATCAAGAGACAATGTCAGACATTACTTGAAAAAATGAGAGACCACTCCAAGACTTCTAGAGTGCCTTTAAAAAGATTGTTATTTACTCAAGTCATCTTGCACAAAGTCAAAGATATGTAACATGGAAAAAGGATGCTAAGTTAATCATATAATGGGATGAAAACCCGTACAGCCCAGAAATATAAAAAAGTACAATGCTGGCATATTCTTTTATTATAAGAACACTGGCATATTCTTTTATCATAAGATATTATAAAGTGGGCAATTCTGAAAACATACCATCAAAAATTGATCAAATCCCTAATTTTCAGCATTGATTCCCTTTGGGAAAGAAAAGGGGGTGGCTTAAGGGAGGGCAATGAGAAATATTTGCCCCCTGCTCTTCTTCCCCATTGTATCTACCACCAAAAAGGCCAAAAATAAAACAGAAGTAGTCAAAAAAAACACAACACAAAAAGAAAAAAAAACAAGACAAAAAGGAGTAGAAATATCAGGGCATCTGCAAAGCCAAACAATGAGACCCTTATTCTTAAACACTTCAAAATCACCAAAAGCTGAAAGTGCAAAAATCTTCAGCTGAAGGGAGTTGAGTCCAATTAGAATGAGAAAGTGCTGTAAAGAAAAAAAAAAAGGAATCTGCCGAATAGCAATAGCACTTAGACTTATATGCTGCTTCATAGTGCTTTACAGCCCTCTTTCAGCAGTTTACAGAGTCAGTACATTGCCGCCAACAATCTGGGTCCTCATTTGGAACCAGTTGGCTAAGTCAATTTGGAGCCACTGAGAATCGAACTGCTGTCAGTCAGCAGGTAGCAGAAGTAGGCTGCACTAACTGCATTCTGACTGTACCATCACAGTCATGGAGTACTTTGCAAGGTCCAAACTTTTCAATTGTCAGTTTATTTTGTACAATAGAATTACTCTTTGCCCGATTTGTAAACTGAATAAGATGGCATTCATGAAATTAGCAGATAAAATTTATGCTATAAAAACATTATTAACTGCTTGATTAGAAAGAAAACAAGATGGCTATTGCAGACAGGAAAATAGTTCTTTCACAATTCGATTTTCTTCTTTAGCACTAGCTGTTCCAATTTTTGGAATTGCGAAGTAAAATGAATGATTTTGGAGTAAAAAGGTAGGTACCAGTCTGTATATGTAGGATCCTAAGTATTATAGTTTGAACCTCAACTATGATCATTTCTTTTTATTACTAAGATGCTGACAACATTACTAGTAATAATTGACTCCAAACTAATAATCCATATCTGTCACATTTATGTTGTTTTAAATGCCTTTAATTTTGTACACCCTCATCTTTAAAAGTAACAAACTTTGCTAAAGAACATTTAGCAAAGCATTTTAAGGGATGAAATGAGAATCAGATGATTCACAAAAGTTTCAAACTCAATATTTCCATTTGTGTGTCTTGGTTATTAACTTTGAGAGCTCTATTTAAGACTACCATATGATTATGGTGCTTGTCATCCAATATTTTATATGATGCTGACATTTGCAATTTGATGTTACATTGCATCTAAAGTGAATATAATTCTTCATAATAATTTATCTAGAATTCATCCAGTAGCTTGGTAATTTGCCTTATTTTCCTTGCTACATCTGGAAGAATATAATGCTTCCAAAAGAAAAAAGCATGTTGCAGTTACAGTAGTGGTTTTATGCAGTGGTGGGATTCAATTTCTTTTTACAATTGGTTCTATGGACGTGGCAGGAGAAGGATACTGTAAAATCTCCAGTCAGAGGTGGTATTTGCTGGTTCTCCGAACTACTCAAAATTTCTGCCACTGGTTCTCCAGAACTGATCTGAACCTGCTGAACACCACCTCTGATTTTATGGCTCTTTAGGGATGCAAGAAATGGTGCTAAATTGAGTCAATCAGTTATTAATATCAGCATAGGTTTGTAATGTACAATTATCTTATTCCTGCTTCTTGAAATAGTCTTGATAGAGGAGTTCCCTGAAATATATGGCTGCACTTGTTAGTGCTAATGAAATCAATGGGATTTGAAATAAATAATATATGATCTGAAATAATATGGCACACTAAAGCAATTCATACCCTATAAAAACAAATATATATAAAACACATACGATAAAAACATGCTGATTTGCAAAATTGTTCTGAGTTCCTAATTACAGTTTGTGCTTCAGCCATGTAATATATGAGCAATAAGCACACAAACGTAAGTAAGTTACATAGACTTATATTACTGTCTTTTTTAAAAAAACAAATGTTTAATGAAATTAAATACTCTATTTTACAAAGGAATTCTAGGTATGTTTATCTTATAAATCACATTATGTTCAATGGGACTTACATTCAGAGGTATGTGAATACAATACTGCATAGTATAAACTATTTTTATACTTTACTTTTACAAGAGGTTTGGATACTATATACCTGTATTCAGATACATCTTATTCCATTATTTGCAATGATTAATGTAGTAGAGCATTATTAAAAGGATAATTAAATAGTATTTGATCCATTTGATTAAAATGACAAAGCTATATCTTTATCCAATCATTACATTATTTTATATTTGCCAGAAAGCATAGCAAGCACCACAATAAGGCTTTTTTACCTTATATTTACAAATTTAATTTATTAAATTAGGAATCTTTATATATAAATATGTACAGTAAAAATATTTTCATCCTAAGAGGCTCCTGGATTCTTTTTTTGAACAAACTGTATAAACGTTATGCTGTACGATTACAAATGTTAATAACAATTATTGTCCATTATTTTCAAGCTATTTTCAAATGTCCATTATGCCTAACTAAACTGCTCGCCTTAAGATTCATTGGGCTGCAATTTTCAGGTAAGAACACCAATGTATATGAAAGGTACCAGACTGGAGAAGAATACATTAAATTGCATTATTTATTCATGTACCATATGTTTTGAATAATTACAATTAGTAAAATTACCAAAGTTAATTCCAATCATCTGTATATTAAATAAATTTACCTTCTTTTACTTAAAGTGCCTTCCAAGCTTTTGGTCTTTAATCAGATAAGAAATTGAACTTAGGTTTATACAAATACAGGTAGTCCTTGATTTATGACCACAACTGGGAGCAGAATGCCAGGGGTGGGTTTCTATAGGTTCTGTCTACCTCTGTGAAACCAGTAGCTCTGAAGAGCAGCAGACATAGAATCAGTTCTATGTCTGCTGATGTTTTTGCCCACCCGCCCACCTGGGCTCTTACCTGATCTTTATTTTCTGATTTTTCAACTTCAGCTGCCAAACAAGGCACAGCTGTAGTTAAAAAAGCAGGAAAAGAGGCCTATTTCAAAGGCTGCTTCTCTGCACGCAGCGTGCTGATGACTATTTACAGGCACGTGGCTCGCAGCGTGCAGGGAAGCAAATCATAAATCACCGAACCTTGTAAATCCCGAACCGGTAGTTTACCCTATCATATCCCATCCCTGCAGAATGCTATGCAAGATGCTACCATCCTATGCTATAGAAGAACATTGTAAAACAAGTCACACCAGATTTCTATATCTTGTGCGTTTTCAAAATTTGTTAATTCAGCACCACTCAGTATTGAAGTTTAATGGAAAATAAAAATCATGACCATATAAATTGTTAAGAACAAATGAAAAATTGGAAAGAAAACAGATAATTTGAAGGATTCTTGGCTGAATATATATTCCTTGAAACTGCTGATACAGTTGTATAGAGAAATTATTGAGTCAGTCATCTGTAGCTCTATAACTGTCTGGATTGATTCTGCAACCCAACAGGACAGACACAAACTTCAGAGGATAATTAGGACTGCAGAAAAAACAATTACTACCAACCTGCCTTCCATCAAGGACCTGTATTCCTGCATGACTCAAAAAGAGGGCTGTGGGGAGGGCGGAGCTGGCATCGCGATGATACAGCATGCGATTTGGAGGTCTGAGATCGCTGCTGATATCTTTGCTCCTGGATGGTCCAATTGGATCTAAACCGTCCCAAGGAGATGGTGAATGTAAAGAGCGCATCCTGTTGATCCCAGGGATACTGCAAATTCCCTGGTAGATCCAGGAGAAGCTCTTTTTGCCAGCGGCAAAGTGGCAGCCATTAAAGCTGCTGAAGTTGGGACAGCTCTGAAACAAAAGAGAACCGAAAGAGAAAGTTTGCCAGTTTGGTGAGAACTTTACCTTTATTTTAAGATTTGAAAGGACACCCTAAGGAAAAGAAAGGATCTGTAAAAGTTTTGACAGAAGTGATTAAGCGGCGATTTTAAACAGGAATGTCAAAGTAATATTTTTATATATTTTTTTCTCATTGCTGGATTTTCTATACATGATTTTATATTTTGAAACAAGACTGATCTTTTCTTCTTCTACCTATTCTTTCTCTCCTTTTTGACTTTGTAATATTTTAGGCTAGAGACTCCCTTTTAGTCATCTTTTTAAATATCTTTTTCCCTTTTTAATTAATTTTCATTATGTATTGTTTGGAAAAGGAGGGGGAAAGTGAAAGCTAAATAAACTTTGTAACACTGCCAACTAGAGGCTTGGAAATATTTTTTTTTTCTTGGCCAGATAAAGCTGAGAAAGAACTGAAACTTCTTTTCAAGGACGTTGCCTGTTTGATAAGATAGAGGGAAGAGCATGAGAGAATATTATTGCAGGTGCTCTTCTGGGTTTCTATCAACAGCTGGAGTCTGGTGTTGAAGCTTATAGAAAAAAAAGGTGATAAGACTCTGGAGAAGAGAGTTATAAATTTTAAAAGCCTTGGACAATCGAACAAGGTGCAGTGTGCTCTTTTTATTTTTTTAAGCTGTGCTCTTTCCTACCTTAACAAACCCTCTCCTTACTTGTTTACATTTTTATGTTTGCATTTTATTTTAAAGGAAAAACTTTAGTATTAATGATTTCTTTCCTTTTTTTTCAGGGAATAGTCTTTTTTTTCCTTTCTCCCTCCCCTGTATTTTTTTCTCTATTTACCTTACATATTGGTTTTTTTTTTATTTTTATGGCTTTCTTTTTTTTATGCATACTTTTATACCTGAGACCTCTTAATTGGATTAAGGTGCTGAAGAACCTGAAGAACTTTCTTTTCCTCCTTATGAGTTTTTTACCTTTTACTTTTCTCCCTTTTTCAGGATTTAACAGTTTTTTCTTTTTTGTGTGTGTTTATGCTTTTTTCTACCATTTTTGAGTTTTTACTGCTATCTAGCCAATTGATGGGATTAAGATATTCAAGAACCTGAAGAAAATAAAATAATAATAATAATAATAATAATAATAATAATAATAATAATAATA
>BHFT01066313.1:0-24411 GCA_004320025.1 Laticauda laticaudata | reverse complement strand
TATTTAAAATGGAAAAAAACGTTTGCAGAGGGGACCTATCTCGGATATTAAGGATGTTAGAGGATGCCTAGAGGATGCAAAAGCACATAGGGGAAAAACCTATATTGCCTATAAAAAGGGGGAGCAACTCACCTGGATCTCACTTTCAGACCAGCAGCCCTGCTGTGCAGACCTCTGCAGCCTTGCTCTTGCTCTTCCTCTTCCACAGCATCCAGTCATGTCCACCATGGATCGTAACACAGTCCTTTTGGTAGCCCACCATCGTTCTGCAACAGTGCGAAGCCATCTACAGGCTCTTCAACTTACATACGGGAAGAAAAGGAGGCGGCCAAGAAGCATCTGGGTCCGAAGTATGGATCGGGAAAAGAGCAGAGTATGGACTGGTACAACAAGCTGATGGTGGAAGCTGAGGAACGAAGACCCCTCGTGCATTCCCAGAACTTCATGAGGATGCCTCCAGCCATGTTTGATGAAGTTGTGCAGTGGCTGACACCAGGTTGACCAAGCCAAGCACCAACTTCCGTCCGGCCTGGACCTGGACTGAAGGTGGCACTGACTCTGCACCACCTGGCCTCTGGGAGCACGTACAGAAGCATGCACTATGCCCTGGAGGGTGCCACACAACACCATCAGCAAAGTGGTCAGAGAAGTGGTGCAGGACATCATCGAAGAATACGTGGAGGAGCTCCTCCAGTGTCCCACCACTGAAGAAGGCTGAGGAAAGTTGCAGAAGAGTGGTATCAGAGGTGGAACTTTCCCCACACCGTTGGAGCCATAGATGGGAAGCACATGGCCTGCAAAGCTCCAGCCAACTCAGGGTCCACTTATTTCAACTATAAGGGCTTCTTCAGGCATCGTTCTCTTCGCCATGGTCGATGGCTGACTACAAGTTCATGTACATCGATGCTTCAGGCAACGGGTCAGCTTCAGTGAGCCCAGGTATACAACGCCAATGACCTTCAAGGAGGACTGGAATGCAACCTCTTCATGGGCTTCCCAGATCCAGACCCACTGCCCAACGACACACACGATGTGCCCTACTTCATCGTGGGGGATGATGCCTTCTCCCTCAGAACCTACCTCATGAAGCCCTATACCTCCAGATGCCTCACCCGTGAAGAGAGGATCTTCAACTACAGGCTGTCCAGGGCAAGGCAGGTGGTGGAGAATGCCTTTGGCATCCTGGCCAACAGGTTCCAGGTACTTCTCACCACCATGCAGCATCGCCCAGAGACCGTGAGGAGGGTCGTGGAAGCTTGCTGCATCCTGCCACAATCTCAATGCGCACCCGCTACCTAGTCTTGCAGAACAGGCTCGTGGACCTCCAACAAGGCAATGGGACATGGAGCCTGGGGAATGGAGGCAAGGGAAAAACCTGATAGACACTGAGGATGTGCAAGGCCCCAACAGAGCCTCACGTGAAGGGAAGAAGCAGCGCAACCTCCTGAAACACTGGTGCAACTCCCCAGCTGGAGCAGTTGGAGTGGCAAGACAGGATGATAGATGATTAATGGATGCTTCCTTCAGCCTGTCTCATCACACTGATGAGATTGGGCCATGTATGTTGGGTGGCTCTACAATGAACAGGGCATTTAATAAAAGAGTTGTGTTTATGTTGACATGTGTGGATGAATGATTACATTAGTATTGATAATGGTAGGCCATAGGTGTGCACCTGGGTGGACCATACAGTCCCACTATGCTTGCACTGAAGGTTTATCTATCCCCAAGCTATCTCAACCCATCCAACAGCTATCTTAACCCATCCCAAAGGTATCCCTGCCCATCCCACAGCTATCTTAACCCATCCCACAGATATCTCAACCCATCCCAAAGGTATTCCCTGCCCATTCCACAGCTATTACCATCCCAAAGGTATCCCTGCCCACCCCACTACTATCCTTACCCATCCCACAAGCATGCAAAGGCTTAAACCATTTCTAAAAGTTTCCACCAAGACTTTATTTATTGAAAATAAATGAAGCAAGTGTTGTGAAGCATGATAATCTTTATTAATAACAAGCTGTAAAAGAAAAATGACCCAAGTCAAGTGTCCAAATAAAGTCAACAGGTAGCCACCCAGTCTCTGGCACTCTTCTCTGTCACTCAGAGGTGTGCCCAGTCTCAGGGTGAAGGGTCAGGTGCTGTAGAGGTGGCTGCTGCTGGAGTGCTGGTCTGAAGCGCCACTGGGTGCCTGGCCCCGAGAGAACAAACAGGTGATGGTGTGTTGAGGAAGATCTCAGACAGCTGGCTCAGCCCCGTGATGTTGAGAGCTCCTTCCTCGCATGCTATGGGGTGTGTCAGCCCCAGTACGATGACAGATGTACTGAGGCTGGGCTTGGCTGTGGGTGGAGGAAGGAGCAGTGTTGTGGGCTGTCGGTCTGCAGCTGGGTGAGAACTGGCGTGGTGGCAGCAGTGGCGTGAGTGGCATCGGTGGCATCAAGTGGCGTGGTGGCATCGGTGGCATCAGTGGAAACCGGTGGCAAGGGTGGCGTCCGATGAGTCTGTGCCTGGACTGGGAAGGGCTGCTGCCTGTGCTGCTGGACCTCCTGGTAGCCGTAGCCCTGGTAGTGAGGGCCTGTGGAAAGCCTTGGAATGGGAGGGACATCACCTGGGGTGGAGGAGCAGACCTGGGACTGGGTGGGAGCAGGTTCATCGGATCTGGAGGGTTGTGAAGCAGCTCCGGTGATCCGGTCCTTCACCACCTGGTACTGGGGTTCGCCATGTCCGTGAGGGTCTGGTTCACATAGGTGAGGAAGGGCTTGCGGTTGGAGGATGAGGAGTCGGTGGGACCAGCTGAGAGAGGATATCTATGCTGCTCCTGATGGTGTCTCTTATCTCCAGCAAGACAGGTGTGCGTCTGCCCCTCCTGTCTGGTTCTCTGCCTTTCTGTGGAGGTGGAGCTGGAGGTGGATGCGGGTAGGACTGTGGTGGAAGTGCCGTCTCCTTTCTCCCACTGTGCCAGGGAGTTCTCCACGCACTCCGCCACGGTTAGAACAGCTGTCCGCGGGTTCTCCGTCGTGGCACGCTCCACAGACACCTGCTTGGAGACAGGAGCTGACTCTCTGCTGGAAGAGGACTGGCTCTCAGCAGGCTGCCTGAGAGAGAGGTTTGTGAGAGGGGCTGCTCCTCGGTGGTGGATCTCACCCTCCAGGAAGCTGCACTTGGCCATGACATAGGTCTCTCTGTCCATCAGCTTAACCACGGCCTGGCCTGATTTCTTGAGGTGCAGCTTCCCGTACCAGGTGTGCATGTGCTTCCACCAGCCGAGGAGCACCTCCAAAGTGTAGCCCAGGCTCTCCGCCTTCTCTCTCCAAGCAGCATGTTTCCTTTTGGTGTCCCTGTAGAGCCTGTGTCCCTTCCGCCATAGATGCTCATTCTCTCTCAGCTACTCCAGCACCTCATCCTCATGTTCCTCCTCGATGGAGTATGCCTCCTCTCCGCGTTCTTGCATATGCCCTTCCCCTTTGGCGGACCACATGGGCCCTCATCAGAGGGGCTTCCAGGGTTGTTGGGGCTGCTCCTCCCACACCAGCAGCAGAAGCAGCACCAGCAGGATCATCATCATCATCAGCAACAGCAGCAGCCAGCACCAGCAGGACCAGGATCAGCAGCAGCAGCAGCGCCAGCAGCCCAGCAGGACCAGGAGCACCGAGGCAGGACCAGGAGCATGAGCAGGACCAGGAGCACGAGCAGGACCAGCAGGACGAGCAAGACCAGGAGCACGAGCAGGACCAGCAGGACGATCAAGACCAGGAGCACAAGCAGGACCAGCAGGAACCAGCAGGACGAGCAGGACCAGCAGAATTGAGGAGCAGCTTCAGCAGAGTAAGCACCAGCAGAAGCACCACCACCAGAAGCAGCTTCAGCAGAGTAAGCACCAGCAGAAGCACCACCGCCATAAGCAGCATCAGCAGCCTCTCCAGAAGCAGCATCAGCAGAAGCACCACCGCCAGAAGCAGCATCAGCAGAATAAGCACCAGCAGAAGCACCACCGCCAGAAGCAGCATCAGCAGAGTAAGCACGAGCAGAAGCACCACCGCCATAAGCATCATCATCAGCTCCTCCAGAAGCAGAAGAAGCCCCAGCCCCAGAAGAGCAAGCCCCATCGTACAGAAGCCGTAGCAGAAGCAGAGTGAGGGCCAGGGTGTGGAGGGTGGCCCTGTCCCTCTTGCCAGGGCTAGCAGCAGATGGCTGAGGCTTTCTCTTCTTCCCCATGGTTGTGGGGTTGCTGGCTGGCAGCAAGGCTGGCAGGCAGGCAGGCAGGCTGTCTGGCAGGCAGGCAGGCAGCAAGGCTGGCAGACAGGCTGGCAGGCAGGCAGCAAGGCTGGCAGGAAACCTGGCAGGCAGGCTTGCAGGCAGGCTGGCAGGCAGCAAAGCTGGCAGGCAGGCAGGCAGGAGGCTGGCAGGCAGGCTGGCAGGAAGGCAGGCAGCAGGGCAGGCTGGCAAGGCAGTTGATGTGTCTGGAAGCAGGTCTTTCCTCTGAATGGTGACCTGCTTGGGGACTGCCTCCCTTTATATTCCACAGGGCTGATGCAATGCATCCTCCCCGCATGCGCAGTGAACGCTAGCATCCGCTCGGCTTCTGCTAGGCTTCCGCTCGGCTTCCACTAGGCTTCCGCTCGCTTCCGCTCTGCATCCGCTTCATCCACGGCATCCGCTGTGCATCCGCTTCATCCACTCGGTGTCCAGCTCTGCATCCGCTCTTTCCGTTCCGCGTCCACTTTGCTGCGCTCCCCCGAAGCCTTGCGGATGTGCCATCTTCTCTCATCGCTTCCATCTCTAGGCTTCTGTGAGCATATCCGCTTTCCGATCCGCCCTGCGTCCCCATCCGTTCCTTTCTGTGTTGTCCGCTCTGGTTATGCAAATTTTTGCCCCTTTTGAGAGCGGATAACAACTGATGGAATATTTTTCTCGTCCGCTGTGTCCTTTTTACAAACGTTTTGCATCCATCGGCCAGTGTGACAGGGCCTTAAACTATCTACATAGAAATGGCCAGCCTTGTAGCAAAATGTTCTATCTGCAAAGAGCATTCAAAGCTAGCAGCTTTCCTATTTAAATCTTAAGACTGCAACCACTTTGGGTACATTCCCATGCATTTGATCATTGGGACTACAGTAAATACACATGCTAATTTTTAACACTGTTTCACGTCATAGATTTTTTTTTTCAAAAAAATCCCACAATTGGCTGAGTTTGTAAACTACAAGTGTGGTAACTACAGTGATCCAGTTCATTTCCATTTCCCTGAACATTTGTTTCTCTCTCCTGTCTCAATTTATCCCTTCTCTACTGTAAGCAGTATTTTTCTGTCCCTGACTCAGGGGCTAATTCCCTGCTTTTGTTTCCTCAGTCTATGTTCTCACTTGTTCCATCACCTGTCTCCATCTGCTTGCTATCCTACCTTTATCCTTTCTGGTATTTATTTATTTGGCCTGTATTGAACTGAACAAACAAACAAAGAATAACAAAAGGAGAAGTGAAAGCAAAACACACACATGCATTCAAACACATTTACAACTTCTTGTGTTGTAAATATCATAAAAGTGTTTGTGTGTAAATTATTACTGAAGTAAAAAGTCTGTATAGATTCGCAGTTATCCAGATCATGATTATCCCAAAGGTGCTTCGCATCTCATCCAAGAAGCTTCTTCAGCTCTGACAAAATAGTGGGGAATGGAAGTATTTATCTGTTCTGTATTCACAATTTTCTCTTGTATCATGCATGATGATAAGTGAGTTTGTTCCAGTAGTCCATTATCATCAGATTTTCCTGATTCCACAACATCTGACATGGACCTTGCTAACCTAGGCAATGACTTAGCCAACATGATTCCTCTTGTTCCCTCTCATATTTTGAGGCAGGCAGTTGAAACATTTTGGAGTGTTTGCCCAAGATGTCTACTTGCAAGGTGGATATCAGTCAGAACACTGCTCTTCCAAATCACAGATGGTGGGTGCTCTAACCACAATACTATCCACCCCACCTAACACTAAACATGGCATAGTTCTGGAACCATGGGTTCTCAGTCTTGTCAGGATTCAGTTGAAACCTGTGGTTTATCACTCTTAGACTCTTCCAGCCTCCAAATACCACAATAAGACATTGCTTAATTTACCAGGGCAAAAATACATAAATGGGTATCATCATAGTACTAATAACACCTCATAACATTTATGAGCTAACCCAGAAGCCTTATGTACAGAAGTGCATAAAATATTGGACTCTGTGGCATCCACATAATAGGGGCCAAGGACAGGGTATCATCTTGCTAATCATCATAGACTGAATTGGCCCTGAAGGATATGGTGTAGGGCAGGGGTGTCAAACTTGATTTCATTGAGGGTTTCATCAGGGTTGTGTTTGACCTTGGAGGTCAGGGTGGCCAGCTTGATGTCACTCATGTTGGGATGCCCGAGAGCACTGCCAGTGAAATAGGCTCCTGAGCTTTGTTTTTGGCGACAACAGACAGCCTCCTGCAACCCTCTGCCAGCAAAAATGGGCCACCTACAACCTTCCCAAGCTCCATTTTTGGTGGCAGAGGCACTGTGGGCCAGTCCTTCGTTGTTTCCAGGGCAGCCCCATAGGCCTGATCTAAGCATCCCCAAGGCCAGATCCAGCCCTGGAGTTTGAGTTTGACACTGTTTTGTTCTTGGAAACAAACATACCACAAACTGAGGCGAGGCAGCTTGCTTGGTTGTTCAGGCTTTATTTAAGCTTTGTGCACAAACAGTGCAAGTTCAACTCAGCTGTGAGGCAACGCTGTTGGCCCATTTGACAGCTCCTTTTATACTCCTTTTATGTATACTCCTTTTATATGTGTTCCTTTTATACTCCTTTTATACTGGGCGCCCCTCACTGGATTGGACTAGAGGGAGAACTGAAGACAAAGCAGACACCCCTGGTGTAGGGGATTTGATCAGGTCCAGCTGAAGAAGAAACTGAAATGGAAGAATAAGCATAACACCATTAAGTATCCCATTACCAGCGGAAGGGAGAAAAAAAAAAGTGCTTGATATTTCTGTAAAATGACTGAATTTTTTCTGCCCATTCATGATCATTCTGTTTCTCTGTTTAAGTAAGGAAATGTTTCTAAAAAATTGACCCAGTGGGGCCACAGTTTGTCTGATAAATACTATCATCGGTTGTAGAAAAACGGGAAGGAAAGAGGACATGAGAGAGAAAAAAAGAGCATTAGGAAGTCCCCAACTGGCAAAAGTCAGTTCCCCAAAACTACTTGTGAACAAGAAATGAAGGTGAGAAGAAATCTGAAAATTTGAAAGAAAGATGCTAATATGAGGCAAAGAAGAAAAAAGTGGATTGAAGACTAACAACAAACAACCAGCTATAGTCCTCAACTTACAATCACAACTGAATCCAAAATTTCTGTTGCTAAACAAGACAATTTTAAGGGAATTTTGTTCCATTTTACAACCTTTCTTGCCACAGTTGTTAAGGGAATCACTGCAGTTGTTAAGTGAATAATATGGTTGTTAAGTTAATCTGGGTTCCTCATTCACTGTGCTTGTCAGAAGGTCAGAAGGGAATCACATGACCCAGAACACTGCAATTGTCATAAATATGAGTCAGTTGCCAAGCATCTGAATTTTGATTATGTGATCATGAGGATGTTGCAACAGTCAGAAGTGTGAAAAACAGGCATAAGTCACTTTTTTCAGTGCTGAAAAAAATGGTCACGAAATAAATGGTTGTAAGTCATGGACTATTTGTATATTAGTAGGCACAAAATTAAAGAGGATGGGGGAGCAAAACTCCCCCAAGACTGCTGGACTGTTTATTTGTATAAATATACTATTATATCACTGTGATTTTTGTATATATATTTTATTATTTACACTGCAGGATTTTTTTGTTATACTTGTGAGACCTGTCTATATTTTGTCTGAATCAAACTCAGTTTGATACAAAATGTAACTTTAAGATGTTGTGTTCGTGAAGAATGAGACTGGAAACCAGCATAACATCAGCTCTTTTATTTAGTGCAGAAAGTCCATCTTAACCAGGAGCCGCGGCAGCTCTTTTTATAGAGCTTCTGTGGTGGTCGAGTTCATGATGCTTACTTCTAGCCAATTGGAGTCAGTGTCTACTATGATTAAAAATGTATATCCTTTTGTTGGACCCGCGAAATCTATGTGGATTCGTGACCAGGGGTCCCTCGGTGTTTCCCAGTTTAGTATAGGTGCTGAAGGGAGTGCAGGTCGGGATTTTTGGCATTTCCCGCAGGTTTCAACTCATTTCCCAATATCCTTGTCCATCTCTGGCCACATACGTAGCTCCTAGCCAGGGATTTCATTCGTACAATGCCCGGGTGGCCTTCATGTAACATGCTGAGTACTTTTTCTTTTGAACGGTTCTGGTATTACTACCCGGTCCCCCCATAATATGCAACCTTTTAATAATGACAGTTCAGTTTGCCTATTCTTGAAGGATTTAAACTTAACAACTTAACGACTGTCTCGTTTTCCAGCCACCCTTTTCCTACCCAATTTAAGACTTGTGACAAGGTTTTGTTCTTGCCATGAATCTCGCAATGTCCGCTGCGGTTATGGTAGGTTTGACAATGTCTCAATCTGTGGGTGGATGTGGTTTGGTGCCGGATCAGTTCCTAGTTTGGTAGACGAGTACGACTCAACGCATCGGCGTGGGAAATGTCTTACTCCGGTCGGTGAATCAGTTTATAGTTGTAGGCTGCTAGGACCTCGGACCACCCTTGTCATTCTAGGGGACAGATATTTGGGGTGGCTCTGTTCCCGGCTAGTATTCCCAATAGAAGTTTGGGGTCTGTAACAAGGGTAAAAGTCCTACCGTAAAGGTATTCATTGGAACCGTTTTGACACCAATATATTGCTGCTAATGCCTCTCTGTCCAATTGACTGTAGTTACGTTCAGTTTTTTATAGTGTTTTGGAGTAGAACGCGATCGGTGTTCTCTCCATCAGGCAGGATGTGGCTAAGTATGGCTCTGACACTGAACAATGATGCATCGCAGGTGACTGTTAATGGTAGTGACTCGCTGTATTGCAATTCATACCGAGTTGGAAGTGATTAGGTTCTTTTACCCTCTGGAACGCTGGCTCTTTACGTCATCCCAGATGGCTGCCTTGTCCAAAAGCCAATGTAGTGGTTCCGCCATCATTTGCCTTCTGTGGCAGAAAACGTTTATAAAAATTATAAAGTTCCAAGAATGCTTGCAACTCTACCTTGTTTTTTTGGTCTAGGCACTTCTTTGATTGCCTTAATTTTTTTCTCTGTGGGTGGATGCCCTCTTTGTCAATTTGATACCCCAGGAATTTGACTTTTGAGGTGGCTAATTGGCACTTTTTCTTTTTTTACCTTTTCACGCTGACTCCGAATTGCAGCCTTTTGCATTTGAAGGCTCCTCTATGCGGTCACGATCAATGCGCCTCTGCTGTTTCGGGTCGACTGGTAATTGTTGGTATGCTTGGGCAAGGTTCGAGCTTTGCGAAGACCTTGCCTCTCCCCAAGGAGTGTAGTAGGTGTTGCACTACCGGAACTAGGATACACACTTTGTTGTAGTGCATGGTTCAGGGTAGCCTTGTAGGCCCCACAGATTCTCACGGACCCATCCGGTTTAACTGGGATCACATTGGGGTCTCCCATTTGGCGTGGTCAATGGGGTTCCGAAATATTTGTGCTATAGTTTGTTAAGTTCCTCATCAATCTTTGGTTTAGTGCAAAGGGGACTCGCCTCGCCTTCAGCCTAATTGGAGCTATTGTTGGATCTAAATAAATGAAATAGGGACCCCGGTACTTGCCTAATTCTCCATCGAAGACGTCCTGGACTCCTCATCAGGTTCTCCTCCAAGTCTGTGTTGGCAATGCTGTTAATCCGGTCACTCCAATTCCTAGGGTTCGAACCACTCGAGTCCCAATAGGCTTTGGTCGGTTTTGGTCTACGATGGTTAGCGGCAAGATTTTCATGTGTTCTTTGAAAGTTATTTGGAAATGTCCAAGGTTCCGATACCAGTATTCTGTTTTCCTGTAGTCCTTTAGGATTAGTGATTGGTGTTCTAGTTCGCTCTGCCAATGTGTGGTACAGTTTTTTAATGGTATCTATGACACCATGGATAGGTACGATCCGGAATCTACTCCATTTTACATTCTTGGCCTCAATCCAGACTGCCCATGTACTTTTTTGGCCCATTTGTTGCATTAGAGTGCCATTAGATGGTTTGGTGTGTTTTCTTCTTTTCTTATAGTTCTGTTTAGCCATTGCCTTTGCTTTCGCGACTTCAGGGCTCCATGGTTTGTCTATCTTTAGTTCTTGGTGGTGTGTTGTCTCTATGTTGTGGGCTGTAGCTCTTGTATTTGGCTTACTCTTGCGATGTGACCCCGTCTCTCTGCAGTACCGGGCACACAGCATCTAAGAACCAGCACTCAGAATGGGTGGGTCTCCTCCGCACCCGGCTACTGAAACCCGACTTTAGACCTTTCTTCAGTCATTGATCTTGTTCAGCCTGGAGTCTGTGGATCTCCTCCTCATCTCGTCGTCGATTCTGGACGATCACTCTCAGCGTAGTGGGTGGTGGTTTTTTGTACACTCTCTGCCTTCTTTTTCCGAGCCCTGGCTTGTTTTCAGTCGGAGTTTTGATGGATTCGCATTCATCTGCTGCATTTTGGCCGCTGATTTTTTAGTTGCTTTCTGCTGCCGTGGCTTCTAGCAATAGCCTCAGTAACTGCTAATCTTTGGCCGGGTTAGCAGCTGGCTTGTAGGGTGAGGTCTCTTAGTCCAAGGACCACACAATCCCTCATGGCTTTGTCCATGTTAAGGAAATTTAACATGCCCCTCCAATGTCCCTGGAGCCGCTACGAAGTCTGCAATGCTCTCACCTTCTCTCTGGTCCCGTATTGTTGATAAAATTCGTGTTTCTGAATAAGCTGGAAGACGGTCAATGCGTAGTGAGCCTTCAGCAGCTTTTCTAGGTCTGGCCAGGCCATCTGTTTCACATTTTTCTGGTTTTGCGAGTGCCTTGGCCATCTTGAACCATGTGGGCCACAGAACACAGCTCTTTTCCGATTGTCTGAATTCTTGCAAATCGTTGCGCGATGTAGGATTCCCAGTCCTCTGTTGCTGGGTTGAATGGTGCGGGTGCCGAATTGGTTCCGGCCATTTCGTCTGCTCGGTTCTCGATGCCACGTGCTCGACTGGTCTCCTTTCTCAAAATCCCACCTTCATCACCAGTGTTGTGTTCGCGAAGAATGAGACTGGAGACCAGCGTAACTTCAGCTCTTTTATTTAGTGCAGAAAGTCTGTCTTAACCAGGAGCCGCGACAGCTCTTTTTATAGAGAGGCTGCTCGCGGCTAGTGGCCAATGACGGCTACTTGTTTTTCCCGCTGCTGAATTGGCCAATCATAGGTGAGCTATAATCGGCCAATCAGCATCGAGAGAGGAACCAATGAGCTTCTAGTATTTCTTGACCAATAGGAATAGACTATTAGAAGTATGTTAATATGGAACATAAGATATAGTTGTTTTTAATTAAATAAAAATAAATATTGTATATAGTGTCAGGTACAAAATATACTACTACTCATGCCTAGGCACATAAATCTCAAATAATAGCACTATTTTGGCACTACAACAGCTGGAACTTCCAGGACTGGTTGTAAATCCCTTGGTTCAGCACCATAGTAACTCTGAACAGTTGCTAAATGAATAGACATTGAGAACTACCTATGCATGAGAGAAGGAGTGGCATAACCTGGGGACAGAATCAAAAAAGGAATCAGGCTAGAGTCTCTACTTTAAATCCAACCCCTCTTGAATTCTGTTGACTCTTATTTAGTGCCAGAATAGTGCTATTAATTGAGATTTATGTGCCTAGGCATGAGTAGTAGTATATTTTGTAGTGCCCTGATGGTCACATAAACAAATTTTGGGCCCATTTGGACCCACCATTTATGACTACCTTTTGACTATCTGCCTTCTAGATCACACCATCACTTAATTCTGCCATGTCTGTTGCATCATATTCTATAACAACTGGGGCTTTCATTTGTGCCTTCTTTCATGCTGGTACAACCAGAGCTTTTCTCATATTCTTCCCAGGGTGTTTGTTTGTGTACCAGCTAAAGCTTACTTTCACAAAAGAAGCCTGGCACATGAAAGAAGGCCCCAACTGCACTGGCACAACAAAAGGGTTACCTGGGTCTTTTTTTCACACAGCTGAAGTGAACTTTCATATGCCAGGCAAGGCCTCCATTGGCACACAAGCCAGAGCTTCTATTCATGCCCTACCAAGGCCTTCCAGCCAGCTCTGTCTTTTGCACCAATATAGCCAAGGGCCAACATTCAAGTACCAGTGAAGATTTCAAGATATAGAAGAAAGTCCCAACTTTGCTGGCATGAAAGGACCTTTCTAGCGAAGGCCATGAATAGGGCACTTGAGAAGTGCCAACTGTATTCATCCAAATTCATCCAGTGCAGTAGTGGAGCAAATGCAGCAGGTATTGCAGTGGCGGACAAGTCTGAGTGACAATGGTAGCTTATGGCAGCAGATAGGCAGCAGAGTGGTATTCAGCAGGTTCTGGAGAACTGGTCGTGGAAATTTTGAGTAGTTTGGCAAATACCACCTCTAATTGGAGATTTCACAGTATCCTTTCCCTGTGACGCCCACCAATCCACGCCCACAGAACCAGTAGTAAAAATAATTTTAATCCCACCACTGGTAGACAGGCAGCCAAAACAGGAGAGATAAAGATGGTAGATGGCTGAAGATCATTCAAGAGGAGGCAGTCTCTTAACCTACCAAGACTCAGGGCTGGGAAAAACCAAGTCAGGAATGGTTTAAGGTGTGATGGGTGCTTGCCTAATGACAAATGAAATTCAATTAAAAATGGCTACTGGGACAATTGAGCTTATGCTGGACCACAACCATGCTAGTTGGGTGGAGGGATCAAATGAGTAATTAGCATGGACTTGTTACATAAACACAAGGGGGCAAGTCTGACTCCTTCTCCCTTGAATGCTTTTGAGCCTTATCTTGTTTTCTCAAGCTAAACTGCCAGTCTCAGACGATTCTAGTGAAATAGTTAAAAAACACATGTGGAATTCAAACTAGCTAAATTATTGTTCTATAACTATTTTACTTTAATCTTTCCAGACTGGCAGTGCTTTCCAAATTGTTGTTGCTACATAATCAAGTTACATGTTGTGCTTTATGATCATATTGCTTAGCAATATAAATTCTGGTCCCAATGGCTATTGTGCTGTTTGAACCTTGCAAAATCAGCAGTCACTCATCAGAAGAAAGACTGAGTGATGGAAAGATCATTTCCTCAATGCAGTGTAACTGAGGACTGAGAATAGAATAGTGTTCTGATTGTTTCTTTTTGTCTATCACAAAAAGAAACAATCAGAACACTATTCCATTCTCAGTATTGTATGGTCAAAAGGTATGAATAGTTCTGGTTTACCAAACGCCTCATCATTTCATGATCATCTGTTAAAAAACCAACTTTGTGATTCCATCCTTGCATTTATGACCTTTGCAATGTCCTGCAGTCACATGACTGCCATTCAGGCACTTTGCAACTGATGAACATTTATGGCCATCAGTGTCCCATAGACATGTGACCAGCATTTGCTTCCCAACTAGCTTGTAACAAATAGAGCTAATGAGGGACACAGAAGTAAAATTGCAAGTTGCAGTCACATAATGTTTTGCTTAACTGCCAGGGTGACTTGCTTAAAACTCAATGGGAAGTAATATTGTATGCCTGTTGCAGTTACATAATTATTCATTTAGCAACCAGAGCGCTAAGCAATGAAACTGCTAGTCCTAATTGTGGCTGCTAAGTGAGAATTCTCTTAGACATGACAGTGGCTTAATTGGTATAAAATGTACCATATGGATATCCTTTTGTCAGGAAGAAATTGAGTGCTGTTTCAGGAGAATCATGTCTGTCATTTAATTATCATTTTGATATTTTTCCAGATGAATTCAGTAGAGTTTCTATTAACTCCAGTGAATAAAAAAATGACTTTACAAAAGGTAAGTTTTCTCTATATTCCTGGAATATGAGACTGTCTTGTTAGCAGGTCTCAGGAATAACCAGAAGCTGAATTGTTATTTCAAGATTTTGGGTAATTTCTTTGAATAATGGCAGTGGGGGTTGCAAGGCTGAAATCAATCTGATTTGAGTCCTGGAAAAGGAATTTAATGAAAACATATGTTATAAATCTGGAAAACTTTAATCAAGCAATTTTTATCTTATATAAGAAAAAAGCTTAAAAATAGTCTGCACCAAATACTGATGTTGAAATTTAGAAAGATGATCTTGTGATGCTTCAGGGGCTGAACTGAATATGATTGAATATGTGGCCCAAAGGGTAATGGTTATTTAACTGTGATTTACCTACCAATTAACTACCAAATAATTCTTTGTAACACAGACTCCCATTCTTCTGTTTTCTTTGAGTGTGCTGATGCTGTACAGAATAAATATAACAGCAATGAGATTTTAGGGTATTTTTGTTTCCAAAATTATTGTAAATACCAGTACTGATTAAAATATATTTTAATGCACAGTGTAATCTTAAACTTAGGTAGTTTAAAGTAAGTTCAGAATGGGAAAATGTGTCTCCTTTTACGATGATGTAAGAGAAATGAAATAATATGTTACATCTCTCATTGTATATAATCAATTAGGATGTCGGAATAATCAATCTTTCCCTAAAGGATTCTTGGAACAATTTGGATTAGTATTTTCCATAGTAATACACTTATTGTATGTGATAAAATATAGAAATACACCTTAGTTTCTGAACTAGGTTGTGATTTTCCACATTATTTTCTACCTGATAGCTTTGTTTTATCCAAACTTTGGGGAACAAACTGTAGAAGTTTAATTTTTGTTTTTGCAGGTAGAACTTTTAACCGACAAATAAAGTCATCTCAAAGAATAGTTTTCATTATGTGACCTTTTATACAATCTGCATAAACAGAAATTATAGAGCCATTTATGGTAATGTTGGTCAATACTCGCTGTGAAATAACTGACTTCTGCTATAAATAACTGATTCTGGCTTTCCAACAGAGAACTTTCCATAAGATATTGATCACTTTTACTACACTTGAACTTCGCCAAAACACTCAAAAGCAGTGAACCTCTTGTAGTTTTTTGAGAAGAGCAAATCTAAAACATTTTCTATTCAGCTGTTATAGCTCTCTTAACCCAAGTCAGACTATTAAGCACCTGCTCTTTTCATGCAGAAGCTGCTCATTTTGATATATGATTTCATCCATATAGATATGAGAGATAATTTCATAGGTTATCAGGTTCAGTTGTGGGATTCAAATTTTTTTTACTACTGGTTCTGTGGGCGTGGCTTGGTGGATATGGCAGGGGAAGGATAGTATAAAATCTTCAGTCAGAGGTGGTATTTGCTGGTTCTCCGAACTACTCAAAATTTCCGCTACCGGAAATTTTTGAACTACTCAAAATCTCCAGAACTGGTCAGAACTTGCTGAATACCACCTCTGATCAGGTTGACATTAATATGCAGCAAATTCTGACAAATAATATTTGGGTCTATTTAGCATGCAAATAGAAAAGGAATATGGATAGAAACTATACTTTTTATTTCAAGAAAACAATCCTTAACAGCTGACTGAGTGCAAGGAAATATATTTCAAAATTTGATCCTTCAAGAGATTTGCATTTCCTTTAGCCCTCAATACCTATGTTGATGACAGAAGCCTGCTTCTATTATCTGATTTCCTGCTGTAATACCATTAGATAAGGTCAGCATGTCAGGCTAGAATTTTCCAGTCATTAACAGGGCCATGGCAGGCACTGCAGACTCTGGGCTGAAGCATAAGAATCAGTTAATCACTGATATTCCAGAAAATGCATATATTTATGCCTACATATACACACAGACCAAAAAGCAGTATTCTCCAGAAGGTAATGTCCTGGAACTGTCTTTTTCAACATTCACTTCTACATGGTTTGCTCACAAACAGCTCTCAGATTGCTATTGGTTCTTTTCAATCAGGTTCTGCAATCATGTAACATCCCATTATTCTCCAGAGCTTCTTTTGTAGCGCCAGTGACAAAGATAATGAGTCTTATTGATGTTGCTGACAGCAGAGGTTTATTCATTGGCTAACATGTTTTATCAAATAATAAATGGTCTAGAAGCATCATAAAATTTGCCATGGCAGATAATGATGACATAACTGCCTGTACATGGTGTGCAGCCTGTGATTTTCTCCTGAATCAAAATGAAGGTAAGGCAGAGTAAATGTAAAAAGTAAAACCATTTTACTTTTTTACAGATTTTACTTGACTAATAGTTGCCAACTACAGAAGGCAGTGCTCATCTGTTTCAAGGCCAGTGAGCCAATGCTGTCCAAAGACATTTCCATAGTCATGTGGCCAGCATGACATCTGAAGCACCGTGACCTTCCCACCAAAGTGGTACCTATTTATCTATTCACATTTACATGTTTTCTAACTGCTAGGCCGGCAGGAGCTGGAGTGCCACCCCGTCATGTGGCACTCAAGTTTCGAACCTGGGCTGCTAGCTTTTCAGCTGACAAATCCAGCATCTTAACTGCCGAACCACTATGTAACTTTAAGGTGGAGTAGTTATGTTCTTAGTTTACATCTTTAGAATTGTAGCAAATTCCTGTGCAGTCTTCTTTACAGCCTTTCCTTATAAGATTTTTGAAATTGTTCTGCTTCCAATTGCTTGTCTGCATCCATTTCTTCAGCTGTCCAATATTTGTTTATGTTTAAACAAGAACTCCTTGGCTTTCTTTGCAGAGTTCAATTTGACTCTTCTTGGTAGCTAAATATCATTATTTCAACTTTGTCTCGGTAAAATGCAATTTTTCTCTTCTTCAAGATATCCAATAGGAAAAATTAATCTTTTCTCTTTCCCAAAATTCTGACAGGAATTCTCTTTAAAATAATTATATCCACATTTCCACTCATAATTTAGATTTAGAGAGGCAATCCAAAATGTAATATCTCATTCTTACAAAATCACTACTAAAACATCTCTTGCTGGTTTTCTTGTGGTGACAAATCTACAGTTCATATATTTTGCCCATTCGGATTTTAATTTATTTTCTTCTCAATTAATTAAATGAGCCAAAGATTTAATCATTCTTGATCTAATATCTTCTCTAGACAGTTCATGAACCACTCAAAAATCTTAAGGCTAGGTCACACTGGCCGAAGGATGCAAAACATGTGCAAAAAGGACACAGCGGACGAGCAAAATTTCAATCTGTTGTTATCCGCTCTCAAAAGTGCCCCAAATTTGCATAAACAGAGCAGACAACAACAGAAAGACAGGAGAGACAACAGAAAGGAACGGAGTGGGGAGGATGTAGCGGGGATGTAAACGGATATTCATAGGAAGCCTAGCGGATGAAGCGGATGACACATCCACAGGGCTTCCAGGGGAGAAATAGCGAGTGGACACGTAGCGAAGGAGCGGATGCTAGCAGATGATGCGATGCATCACGGACGCTATGTAGGATGCATAGTGGATGCGTAGCGGATGCAAAGCGATCATCTGGGCATGCGGGGGAGGATGAATTGCATCGCTCTGCAGATGTAAAAGATGCAGCTCGCAAGCAGTCAGCATTCAGGAGGAAAGACCTGCTGCCAGAGACATTCTTCAAGAGAACACCATGGGGAAGAAGAGGAAGCCTGTGCCTACTCCTGACAGTCCTGGCATGGAAGGACAGAACCACATCCCACCCCTGGCTCTGGCGCTGACGCTGAAGCTGCTGTGCTGCTGCTGCTGCTGGTGGTGCTCCTGGTGTTGCTGCTACTGGTGCTCTCCTGCTGTCTGCGGTGCGACTGGTGGCTTCTCTTGCTGCTGGTGCTTCTCCTGATACTGCTCGTGATGGACCAGCCCAAGGCCCTCAAAACCCTGCTGCTGAAGGCCCTGAAACCCCTGCCAGAGGGAGGAGAGGGCAAGCAAGGAGAAGGGAGAGAGGAAACTGTACTCCATTTCTGAAGACCATGAGGAGGAGGTGCTGGAATGGCTGAGGAGAACGAGTACCTGTGGAGGAAGGGCCACAGGCTTATCGCGACACCAAGAGTGAAGCAGGCAGCTTGGAGAGAGGAGCGGAGAGCCTGCGCTACACTTCAGATGTACTCCTGGATGGTGGAAGCACATGCAACCTGGTATTGGCAAGTCTCACCTGAAGAAATCTGGCAGCAGGCCACTATTCAAGCTCACTGACCAGGGAGACCTATGTCATGGTCAGGTGCAGTCTTCCTGGAGGGTGAGATCCGCCACTGAAGATCAAGCCCCTCTGTCAATCGTCTCCCTCAGACAGCCCACAGGAGATGCACTCCTCTTCCAGCCAGGAGACAGCTATCATGTCCAGGCAGGTGTCTTTGGAGGGCCCCATGGAGAGAGAACCCCCGACAGCTGCACTCCCTGTGCCGGAGGACATGGGAGGATCCTCCTTCTTCAGACTGGAGCAAGAAGAAGCAGCCATCAGACGACCAACCCCCCCCACCCCCAGCTCTTACCTCCACAGAAAGCAGGCAGAGAGGCAGACTGAGGCGACAGAGCCACAACTGTCCTCTTTGGAGATCAGGGACACAATCAAAGCCGCACAGATCTCCTCTCCAGCTGGTCCACTTCAACATACCATCCTCTAACTGCAAGACCTCATTACCTACGTGAGCCAGACCCTCATGACATGCCCAAGCCCAGTACCAGGTGTGAAGCAGAGGATCACAGCTCTTCTGCACCACCCTCCAGGCAAGCTGAAACCTGCTCCTACCCACTCCAGGTCTGCTCCTCCACCCCAGCTGATGTCACAGCCTTCCACGGATTTCAACAGCCCCTTGCCTACCAAGCCTACACTACCAAGACTTCCCACAGCAGAGGCAGCCCTTCCAGTCCAGGCCCAGGTCCTCGGATGCCACAGATGCCACAGACGCCTCACCTGACCCAGCTGCACAGACCAGACAGCCCCGACTGACACCCCTCCTTCCCCACCCCACATTACCAAGCCCCTTCCTCAGAACATCTGTCATCAGTCTTAGGCCCAATTCCAGGTACTTGATGAAGGCCTCTCAACCTCCCGGGAACTGAGTCAGCTCTCTAAGAGTTTCCTGCACAGACACCATCTCCTGTTGTATCTCGGGGCCAGGCACCCCAATGGCGCTTCAGACCAGCACTCCAGCAACAGCACACCCTCCACAGTCCCTGGCCCCTTTACATCTGAGGACATGGCACGCCTCAGAGTGACTGAGAAGAGTGCCAGAGGATGAGTTGTTAACTCAGTTACTAAATTGGACCCTGAGTTGGGTGGAAGCTCGTTGCGGCCATGTGCTCCATCTCTGGCTCCAACGGTGTGGGGAAAGTTCCACTCTGATACCAACTGTCTGCAACTTTCCTCTTCAATGCTTAACTTCCTAAGTGCTCTGCAACATTACCTTCGTCAATGGTGGGACACTGGGGAGCTCCTCCACGTATTCTTACGATGATGGCTCTGCACCACTTCTCTGACACAATGCTGGATGCTTTTGTGTGGCACCCTCAGGCATACTGCATGTTTTCTGTACGTGCTCCAGAGGCCAGAGTGGTGCAGAGTCAGTGCCACCTTTCAGTCCAGGGTCAGACTGGGATGAAGTTGGTGCTTGGCTTGGTCAACCAGAGATCTCAGACGCTCCACAACTTCGTCAAACATGGCTGGTGGCATCCTCATGAAGTGCTGAATGCACGAGGCGTCTTCATTCCTCAACTCCACCATCAGCTTGTTATAGAGTCCAAAACTCCACTCTTCTCCTGATCCATCTTCGACCCAGACAGCCCTTGGATGTCTCCTTCTCTTGTGTAGAAAAGGCGAAACAGTCTGAAGAGGATTGGAGTTCTGGTGTTTGAATGAGGGCAGCTACCAAAAAGGAGTGTGTGATGATCCATGTGTGACATCAATGGATTGATGTGGAAGAGCAAGAGCAAGGCTGAGAGGTCTGCACACCAGGGCTGCTGGACTGATAGTGAGATCCAGGTGATATTCCTCCCCTTTTTATAGAAATGTCGTTTTCCACTAGGTTCCTTCCACATAACTCTAGACATCCTCCCAGACATCCTAAATATCCGAGATAACATCCCATATACGATTTTTTGTCCATTTTAATGCTTTATATCGAGCTGCATTTGCTTTCATCCTTTCTATTTCTGTTGCTACTAATGCTGTGTGGACATTCCGCATTACCTTTCGCCTTCCTCCCTCTTTCCGCTTTTTCGCTGGAGCAGATGTGAGTTGCACGGATGGCCAGAGGATGTGAGAGGATACATCGACGTGCTAACGGATGACAACGGATGTAGAACGTTTGTTGCCCGTTGTGTCGCGGATTTTAGATCGATTACACGGCGGGAAAAGTGTCATCCGCTCAAAACTTGTTCTGTGCAGCTCAAGACTTTGTTGAGCAGATGAAATAGCAGTAGATGGATGTTTGATGGATGAGCATTATAAAACATACGCAGTGAGTACCACAATGGATGCATTCGCATTTTCAAACGGATGGCAAGCTTTTTTGTCTGTTTTACATCCTCTTTGCATCTGTTGGTGCAGTGGGACATGGGCTTTAATTGGAGTTGCTTAAGCAGCAACTCTGGTAACAACTTAAGTAATTCCAAAATAGTTTTTTTTGTCCAATTGAGCTTCATACTGGACATCCTTCTTCTCCGATTTATGCTTCAGGAAGTCTACTCTATCCTTTATCTGTTTAACATCTCCAGTTAATAATATATCTCTTTACAGAGTTCCCTTAAGAGTGCATCAATTTTTAATTCAAGCTTTGCTCCTTGGATTGCTTCATTTGTTTTACTGTTATATTCTTCAAAATAGCTCTTAGGGGTTCCAATTCCCTGAACCTCTTCTCTCTTTTTCATGTTGTCATTGTCAGATCTCCCAAGATATAACTAAATTTTAAGATTAAAAAACTAATTCTATTCAATTTAGTAATATTAATAATATTACAGTCTTTGGCTTTCTTGGTGCTATATAATTTACAAGTAAAGCTCAGATTCTATGTTTTGTCTTGTGGTCAAAAGTCCCTTTAAAGTCAAATAACTTTAAGCCTGATGTTAATTCTTATCCAATCAGCAGCAAGTAAAGTTGGAACATTTTTCCCCTTCTCACAACACATTTAAAGTACCATTTAATGAGTCCTTATTCTAAAATGGAAGAGGTGAAGCAAAGAGAGCTTAAAATGAATAAAACTTCTAGGACAGAGGTCTTCAAACTGGGAAACTTTAAGACTTGTGAACTTCAACTCCCAGAATTCTCCAGCCGGCTGGCTGGAGAATTCTGGGAGTTGAAGTCCATAAGTCTTAAATTTGCCCAGTTTGGAGACTCCTGCTCTAGGACATTTAAGTCCTTAAATTTTTGAAGTGCTTTCTACAGTTATTCCAACTTCCTCATTTTGGCTCAGTTACAGGAACACCTGCTCCTTGTCATCTTAAAAGTCACAGAGCTTCACAAATAATGTTTAAAAAAAAAAGGCGGAGGAAGCAAGCTGCATCAAGAAGAGCCTCTTTTAGAATAAAAAGGTAATTGTAGAAAAACTTGTGTCTATGAAGTGACATAAATCTTTTTCAATAATTGATATGGTAAGTATTTCTAAGTAAGTTCTGCAAATAAAAATTTAAAAGTTGATATCTACCTAAATCTTTCTCATTACCCAGTTCTTTTCATAGTTAGAAAAAGATTCTTAATTATAGATGGAAATTAAAGGAATCTTATTTTACAAAAGAGTTTATTGTAAAGGACTGCAAAAAGAAATTAAATATTTTGATAATAACATGGGCAAAAGGATAATTTTAATGACTCTTTTGGGTGCTAGTAAAGTTGTCATGGGGAGATATTTTGTGCAATATAAGAAGAAATTCCAGGAAATGGTGGAAAAGATATTGAATAAATTAGAAAGAAAGAAACTGAATTGCAAAAGACACCAATGGATTCTAAAATTTTACATTAAATTAAACAGTTACATCAACAATTGTTTAGGTTAACAGTTCAAGAAATAGAATTAATTAGCTTAGCCTGGGATGTCCAGCGCAGCTGACAGGCGGGCCCTCCTTCCCGGCGGCAGAGCTCTCACCAAGGCAGCGAGCGCCTCCCTGCCGGACTCTCTGTTCATCCCGCCAGGGCCGCGCCAGAGCCATGCAGACTAGGCAAAGCCAGGAAAGCGAGCCAAGGGTGCATGCATGCCCCATCCTGCCCCTCGTTCCCAAATCTCGCCCGGGCAAGCAGCGCTTCACTTGCTCTGCAAAGCCGTGGCTTCCTCACCTCTCAGCAAGCAGGAGGAACTGGCTGCAGCNTCTCCTCAGGGCTCTGGTTGCAGGGAGGAGCCCTGACTGGCCGCACGTGGCTGTGCCAAACACCACGGCGTTCCTCTAAAGCCACAGAAGCAAGAGAGAAAGGAAAGCAACGGTGGCGGAAGGTCTCCCGGTATGAAGTGCCCCACCAACACAGGCAGTACCATATCCAGGCATGCAAGTACTTCCTAAATGCAAATCCCCCCCCGGCATTCCCCCCATTTCTCATGTTTAATATGGGCCTTAATTTGGGGGGAGGGGCTTAATTTGATTTTATGCCAATAAAACATGATGGGGCTTCCTATTGGTGGAGGCCGTATTGTTGGAGAAACACGGTATCTGCAAAAATAACATTTTCTCAAACTTTCACAAGCTCAGAGACAACTTATAAATGATTAGGAACTTCTTTTGAAATATCAAAAATTCTTAAAACATAAAAAAAGGAAAAGCTGTGGGTCCAGATGGTCTTACAAGTCAATATTATAAATGTTTGGAGGACCAATTCCTTCAGTAAATAAAATATATAATGGATGGAGTATTAGAGGAAAGAAAAGATGCCACAAACTTGGAAAGAAGCCAATATTGCGTTATTACTAAAAGAGAGTCAAGATATCCTGAAGATAAAAAACTATAGACCAATTTAATTATTAAATAATGGCAACAAACTTTTGGCTGCAATTTTGGGAGAAAGATTTTACAGTCATATACTTCATGAAGTCATATATTCATCAATCTGGCTTTTTGCCAAAAAGACAGTTAAGAGAAAATGTGAGGACTGTTCTGAACATTATTGAATATTTACAATGAAAAACAGACAGCTTTAAAATTTTTGGATGCAGAAAAATCATTTGATAATTTAAATTGGGTTTTTCTGTTCAAAGTTCTGGAAGGTATGGCTTTCATGCCCCTGGTGGAGACTGACTCTGAGGGAGAGCAGGAAGAGCCGACAGGGATTGGAAGTGTGGCTCCAGAAGTTGTGGAGGAGGCTGGCAAGGGCAGAGGCCGGCTGAGTTGTTAGAGTAGAATCCAGGCCCATCCCCTATCCATCCTAGGGCACACAGGGAGGAGAGGATAAGGGAGAGATGTGGTCTACTTGGGAGTAGAGGGCCTTGATCCTCTTCATGGGCTGCAGATGTGAGAACTGCATAAGAGTTTGGATCCGCATACTGGCAATGCTGGAAATAAAGCATGTTTTATTTTGGTCTGAAGTTATCTTGGTTGGAATCCTTCCAACAGACTGTGCCTTGTTATCTCTTTGAATTTGGTAAATACTTCTGTTCCATTGTGGAAATTTCATCATTGTAGTTTGTTTGGTTTTTTATTTCACCTCTGTCTCCTTATTAAATTTGGACTGTATTGCTTTCTTTTGAAGACTATTTTTGAGAATGTTTTATCTCCAACTAAGTATTATTGAACAGTGGGCTAAGATGGAGGCATTAAAGGACATTTATTTACGTTTTGGATTTTGTTACATTTGTGGCACATTCTGGGTCATCACAATGGCCTTGAGGATAAAATTTATTCAAGGGGTCTATACATCACAAGCAAGCAAAGATGAGTATTAATGGAGAATTAACTAAACCATGTGAAATCCTAAAATGCATGAGGCAAGGATGCCCCTCCCTGTTGTTTATATTGAAACTGGAAGTTTTAAATAGGGATATTAGTCAAGATGAAATAAATAACATGTATAAATATTAAAAATAACTTTATAAACTGAGAACATTTGCTGATGATTTTTAGTTATATATATATTTTTGCAAGACCCCAAATATTTGATGAAGAAAGAAAATGAGTTGGAACTTTAGCAAACTTTAAAATAAATAAATAAAAAACAATTTCTTGTTAGAAATATGACCTCTCAAGATCATGAAATATTGGCAAAGTAATCAGGTTTTAAAAGAAGAAAAAAGGTAGAATTCCTGGGGGTTACATTGACAAATACAAATAAGCCCATGTCACACAGGACCAATGGATGCAAAGAGGATGTAAAATGGAGAGAAACACTTGCCATCCGCTGGTTAACGCGATGCATCCGTTCTGTACTCACTGCATC
>BHFT01066311.1:0-26767 GCA_004320025.1 Laticauda laticaudata | reverse complement strand
ATGTTCCCAGTATGTTGCTATTCATTTCTTACACAATTGAGCAATTGTGTCTGTTGCCCTAAGCATCAATGGCCTCACAATCTCCTCTGATAGGTATTTCCCACAAACACACACACCCATGTTATCTGAAATCACTCTGCACCATTCATGAATAGATATTTGTCTGCTCGATGTAGCTGTGGCTGTGGATTCAAAACAGTTAATACTGTGCTTGTACCTTTGGTTTACTTAAAGCAGGGTCTTGCTCAACTGATCACAAGTGAGGTCTGCGAGTCAGCTATTAGCTTTGCAGCCTACCTTGAACTTCAAAAGGCTTGGGGCCAGCCAACTCTTTCAGAATTCTGGATATCACCAGTTTGATTCCTCTTGGTTCTTTGGTCATTTGGAATGAACATTTAGCATTTGTCTTGGCCAAAGACATGCAGAACAAGAGCCTGTGTAATATGAGACAATGCCACATAGAACTGAGGAGGGTAAGGACAGATCTTATGACTGCATCACTTTGAATATTTAACATCTTAAGTCTATGATATGGGTTTGTGGTTTTTTTTTTTAAGTAGTTCTTTTTGTGGGAGTGATGAAAAATCAAGAAATTCTTGCAAGTTGCAGCACACTCTTTTGGGCACTGAGTGCTTTTTTCTATATTTTTGTTTATAAGACCAGGAGGGAAAAATTCTAATAAAAGAACATCATTTAGCACAGGTTTGCAGAAAGGTTGGTTGACGCATTTTATGTTAAGGTGACCAATTATGAATTTTAAACACAGGTTCACAAAAAAAAATATTTTAAGTTAGATTTCATTGGCTCCTGTCATCTTGTCATTTCAGAAAAAAAATCCATCTTCCAACAAATGTAATAAAAATTGAGAAATGTAAAAATGTCATTTTACCAGTGATGTTATAAAACATATACAAGTCCATATCATCTATTCTATTCAAGTTAATCAACCCAAACAACTCTTGTCCTAGCTTTCAAATTACATTTCAATTTTGGAGGACATATAGTATTGGCTTTGGTTACAGCTGGGGTATCTAATTTAAGATCCAAGTGCACATGAATCAAAGGTTTTGGTTATAGATCCCAAATCAATCCTAACAGTTACTGCTGAATTAAAATTTCTAGCATGTTGGAAAGAGAAAGACATGAAAGGTTAATTTAATTATTAATCTTCATTATGTTTAATTTCATTTATACAGGTTTCAGTCTCATTCATTCATTTTAGTTAATACAAAAATATGCCTTCAATTTTAAAAAAATGCTCTCCTGAGTTAAAAGATTACTAGAAATTCACGCAAAAGGTTCTTGGAAATGTGATACCTTTAAAAGATATGGTACATTGATTTCCAAGTTGAAATCCTCACTCAGCTTTCCTGTGTGACATTGATCCAGTCATTATTTCTTAGCCTAACCACAAGGTTTATATTAATAAAAATGGTTGAGGGCATACTGTAATAAACTGAAGGGACTGTGGGAGATACATATAATGAACAAAATAGTCTGACCATGGAATATTTTCATAATATATATTTTGCAGGCAGTCTTGCCAGTATTATAAATATTTTAAGACCTTCCCATATCATATTCTTCCATTATTTGACATCTAGATAAATCAACCTTTGGTAAAATCCCCAAAGACAGGAGAGTCAAACTCATTTTCATTGAAGGCCACATCAGTGTTTGATCTCGGGGTGGGCATGGCCAGCATGACATCACTCATGTTGGGGGCCACCTGTTATGATCCGAGTGCTCTGTCAGCAAAAATGGGTTCCCAAGCTCCATTTTTGGTTGCAAAGGCCTCCTGCAACCTTCTGTCAGTGAAAACAGAGATCAGAAGGGCCTAATGCAGCCCTTGTGAGCTCCGTTTTCACTGGCAGAAGCACCATGTGCTGATCCTTCACTGTTTCCAGGGCATCCCCACAGGCCAGATCTCAGTACCCTGCAGGTTGACCCCTGGGCCTTGAGTTTGACACCCCTGCCCTAAGACGAAGGTATCTGTGCTGGCTTGGCTCACTTGCAAACAATATTCAGAGATGGCCAGTCAAGATTTGGCTCTTGTTTGGTCTATTGAAGATTTTCAATAGAAGACAACTATAATAGCTGTAATTTTTATGGCTTTTATTTTTACATGTTTTTTCTCTGCTGTACTTCATAATATTTTTCTGTTGTTGGTTTTGCAAATGTAGAGCACTGAGGGTGGCAGGCAAGGATGAGTAGAGGTGCAGAAGCCAGCGTTCGTGGTTCGAGTGTGAGAGTCTCTTCTTCGCGGTTCGTCTGCGAACTTTAGAGGGTACTCGCTCGAATCAGGAAAGATTTGTGTTGGTGTGTCCGATCAGGGGGTAACTCCAGCTGCAAGTGTGGAGGAAGGGCCAACCCCCTTGCAGTGAAGACGGAGCTCGCTGCATAGACGCCCGCAAGCAAGAAGATAGCCTCCTGTCGAAAATGATATGGCTCCGAGAAGTCCGGACTGAGTCTCTACACCCGGTGATGTACGAAAAAAGTGGAGTAGTGGACAGCTTGTTGAGGGATATTATGTCACAAAAGAAAGTAGTGGCGCAGAAGGGGGGTGAACTTAGCAGTAAGAGGAGGATAGATCAGGACAAAGTTTAGTCTTCTGAATAAATGACATTTGGAAAGCCGAAAAGAAGTGGCTAAATAAGCGGAGAGAGAAAAGACGTTCGGTGACTCGGATAAGGCACAGCCAGCATGGGAGCACTAGATGTGAAAGGTAGTGGATTACGATCGAGTAAAAAGGGAAATCATATGTGGTCGGAATTAAATCCGTTGTTGCTGTGAGATAAACTCCTAAAGTTGGGATGATGATTTGGAATTCTTTTAGTCGTTGACTCTCTTAATTAGAATAGATTCTTTTGGGATAAACTTTACTTGAACAACTACGTACACAGGAAGCAAGGATTAGAGGAGAGGACTGAGCAAAGAAACAGTACGGTGCGTAAACAGAGATCGCAGCCTATAATATTGCTCGACAGATACTCAGCAGACAACATATTTAACTTTATTTATTTAATACAGACTTTTCAACTAGCCTTGCAGATATAGTTTTTAAACTTTAGACTCGTGAGCGCGAGTGCTGTGTCTGGCTCCTGTCTGGTTTGTGTGTGAGTGGAGCTGGGTGTGTGTGTGGGTTGGTCTCCGCTGGTGGCATGCCGGCTCTCTGTACGTATGTCGGTAACGAATCAAAAATTGAGCACTTAGAAATGTTTAATAAAAAGAAAAGGAGAGATGATTCACTGGATACTCTCCGGATCCAGATGTCCTATAAGAGAGTTGGAACCTCGATTGATTGTAGTATTATTCAGCGATTTCTACCCGCGCCATCCTCCACCTCCCTGTACCGTTTGCACAAGAGGAAAAAAATCATAATTAGAGATACAATAAGAACCAAAGGACTGACTTCTGAATCTATTTTCCCTTTTCTAATTGCTTTTTTCCCTATGTTGTATAAATTTGCCTAATTTTTCCTTTTTTCTCTCCCATCTTCTTATTTAATATTTGTGTTATCTCTTCCCGTCTTTTTACCCTCTGGCATTATTGTATGAGACGCGATTATAAATTTAGCATTGATTTGAGAGAGAGCGAGAACAAGTAAGTATGTGATTATTGTATAATGACGTTAACCATTGACTTGAGATTAATCGTGAGCTAATAATAGGGGATAAACGGTCAACACCTTGGACTGGTTGAATATATTTAAAAGAATAGTAAGACATGTAAGAATATTATGAATCATTTTTTTAATTAATAAGTAGTAATCAGACTTAATATACTTATATTTCCTTAATAGTGTTAAATTTTATGGTGGTGCGATATAATTAAAGCACTTGAAATTTAGGTTGGGATTAGTATTATAGCATATTTTATATTTATTTATTCCATATATTTACTATAATATTTTACACATTTATTATAGTAGGACTGTTGGTATAGATGTTGTTATAGTGTTCGGCATAGAAACTGAATATAAAACCCATAAAATTACTTTATTTGATTTAAGATTATAAGATTTGGAAAAAATAGATAGGATAGATTTAATTAATTCATAGGATTGGTTTATTTTCTAATATAGAGGTTAACATATTGAATGGTAAATGGTGGGATAGACATAATTAATCATTTAATCCAACAAAAGAAACAAAATATTAAAAGAAATGACGTCTGACAAAACTACTGCAGCTCTGATAAACCCGGGAAGGGAAGGCTACTCTAACATATATAACGAACTACACTGGCAACAGCTTCGCCCCATGAGGCTCACAAAAACTCATAGAAGGAAACACTGACCCGAGTAGAGAAAACAAACCATATATTTCGAATGCCAATATCACTTCAAGTTTTACTAACACTACAAGAATCGATGGCGAAACTACAACTTAGACATGACAATTTGATAAATAGGAAAGCGCCAGAAATGGCAGTTAGATTGTACACCAAAGGAGCGATAATGAAATTAATGATTAAGGGAGGTTTGATTGTGCGGGTATTTTTTGCAGAGAGTTAGAAATGGAATAGGCGAGGGACTATTTCGTCATGTAGAGAGGAGTAAGTATGGATTTACATCAGCGCCAGTTGGAGAAAAACTGAAACCATGCTCAATAAATAGAGTAGAGAAATAGTGTACTATATATAGATACCGAAAGGAACTTTTTGACGGAGTAGGACACGCATAGGATAATTAAAAATAGTGTGTGGAGCCAAAGAACACCTTAAGGAAGGTACTATCATCTGGTCTATCTATGAATTATTAGACAGGAGGCGGTTTTACATCACTGATAGTATTTCAGCAATGTCTATGAGGGATCCAAGGATAAGAAGACTGAGGAGACAACTGATGGCAGGAGAATACTGCTTGGATTTTACTTCGGAATGTAAGGACAAAGGGTATGATGAGTTTTTATAGTAGAAGGTTCAACCGAAGTCTTTACTAGGGTTCAGTACTCATAACGTATCTTACGCGTAGTATACTATTCTGATGAGATGAACATAGCCCACTGGAAAGGTTCGAGTTATGATGTATTTTTGGAGATAGGATGTGTTTTGGTGAATAGGCTTATATTCCCGAGTTGAGGGCTAGTGGGGCATAGGAGATAGGAACATTAAACATGAATTAAAGGTACAAAAGAAATCATTGAGTTCTGGTCAAAAAAGGTTCAAACTTCAGGCAAGAAGAAAAACAATGCACACGAGTAAGTATGTAAAAATCACGATGTCTGGGATGACTGCCACGATGTCGCTAATATTTGGGTTTTAGTCTGCTTGACTAATTTATCAATCAAAAGAGGAGAATTGTATATGGCAACCACTGGTTTAATGGAAATTTATCTTTCGCAGTAGGGGGAGTTGTGTGGTTGTGTTTCGTGAGAAGTGAGACAGGAATTAAGGTGTAAAATCGAGATATCGCAGGGTTAGGGAGATAGATTGGCGTCCAAGAGAATTGTTTTATATGTTGTTATAAATATTTGGAGGTTAGTTCGGAAGATACCTGAGTAGGAAGGGAGGAACTGGGGAAGATAAGGTGTGTATCCGAAAGAAGCATAGGAGCTACCTACTTAGACAATGTATCCATTATATTAAGGAGATAAGGAGTTGTGAAAAACTATTTAGTTGATGGAGGTCACGTAGTCGCAGATTTGTTCTGTCACATCTTTAATCCAATTTGCCGCCAATGTGGCCAAATGGACCATCCAAAAGTCGATGAACAACAGGACCCGGTATGTAATAGGGTGCCGGGAATGCAAAGAACACCCAAACTAAAGCAGATTTGGAAACACAAGATGGAGAGGAACGTGGCGAGAACAGCCACTTACGCTATACATGATAGTAGACCTTAGTGGAGTCGCGAAGGATGATAATTCCGTGACTGGAGAGGAGGTGGAGGCACGCATCTATACGCTAAATCAATTAATGTAACAAAATCGCACTGAGATATCTATTAAACATTATGAGACTAAACACACTGGAGGATACCAGAGTTTAACAGGAACGCCAATACAATTATGATACGGGGATCAGTGGGAAAAGATAAGACCAGCGGAGACGAAATTATTATGAGAATTGAGGCGCGCTAGAAACCAAGCACACATATTTATATATGAGGTGAGAATATCGTATTATGTTGAGCATTTATAGCCTATTAGGTTTAATACTAGTCATATAGCTAACTATAGTACTATCAATGGGAATAAAATAAGAAAGGGACTTATGCTAAATATAGATTAGTTTAATAGAAGTAAATATTGAATATAAAGTAATTTTAAGTATTGAATCATATGAAAGCACCGCTGAGGGATAAAGAACTTTATGGTTTTATTTGACATATTCACGCGAATTCTGGGATTCACTTACGATTATTTCCAAACTTTTTGTTGTATAATTCCTTTTCTCTATTAGTTCATGTCTTATTCTCAATTATATTGATATGATTTATTGAGATAGAAATAAATCTAATATATTGATGAAAATACCAGGGGCTCTACTCAATACTAATTAGAATCTCTGAATATATAATTATAAGTATTTCATAATTTGAGGACATGGTTCTCTATACTGATATTCTGAGAGATATATTATATTTATTTCTCTTTCTGTTTGTGGTATCCCTTGTCCTCCTCCAAGTTTGTGCATACCCATCCTTGCACGGACTTGTTATTAACTAGATTAAGTGCTACACTTACACTCTATCATACTCTATTACAGTCGTAACTGTGGACTTTTTTTACTGCACTGGTCTAAGACTTACCTTTTATGTTCGGTAAAAATCATTTGGAGTATATACATTGATATTATCGTTGCGCGTATAGATAGAGTTATCACTACCGACATTACACTGCCTCTTCATTCTATAATAAAGTGCTGGGATCTTAAAAGGGTTCAAAATCGTTACATGCAGTTGCGTATAAATTATTCTCGTCATATTGGCCATTTGGTGATATATATTATTATAGCTATGAATACATTAGACTTACTTTCTCGGGCATATGAATCCACCAGATGTGAAAAACGATAGTGACCTTGTTTTGTTTCCAGATATATTCACAGAAGACACATAATCAGAGGAGTTGGAACAGCGTGTGAAAGTTAAAAAGACATAGATGTGGAAACAACATATGTAAGAGAGCATTCTTAAGCAGTGGTCTTGGTTATAGACTAGCTATTTTAGAGTTGAAACTCATTTCCGTCTTCATTTGTCATATTGTTTCGTCCCACGATATTTTTTTTTCAGCACACCAACTCGCTTACTATCCCTCAAATCTATACACTATGTGGCCCTCAAGCCATATCAGAGACAGGGAAAGCATCATATCCGCTTCTGATCTCCACCGCTCTACACATTTCTCTTGAAGAACATTAAGTTGGACCGGCAAACGTCTTCCTAGGAAAGCAATGTGCAGCTTTGCTTTCTTGATGAGCACTCTCAGTCCAAATGCCGCTAAATAGACCTACCATAAGGTTTTCTAATTCTTGGGTGGACCTCGTAACTGTCTTACAAATCTCGTCAGCACACGTTTCTCGCAGCTTCAGAGAGCTAGTTGCGTGTCGTATTAAATTGTTTGCTGCTACAATCGTTAGGTCCAACATGGAAGGAAATAATGACGGACATTAACAAGAGTTCTGCTTTTCATATTCTCTATGGAAGCCTGATTCTGGTTATGTTATTTTATTTTCTGTGATTTCTGCCTAAAGATCTTCTAAACGCTTCATTCATGCCTACAGAGGAAGACCGCACGACAACATAAATCTCTATCATTACAACAGTGGCAATCAGCCGAGTGAACTAAGCTTGTCTTTCAGAAGATTTAGTGGGTGCTGCCCAGACAACGGGATGAAGTGCTTTTCGAAAAGGAAGAGATCTTGTGATTGGAGCTGGTTTGTGCTATGATTGTGTTAGGGTTGTCGTCACTCTTGGAGCGCAAGGGGCTTAGGAGGGTTCTGAAGACTACTTTCGTAAAGTGTCCTGCCTCAAGCTTACCTGTTATTGATCGGGTGGTGGAGTCTGAGAGTTATATGGAAAGATGACAGATTAGGGAAAAGACTTAGATAGCCACACAAACACACACACACTGACATATCAATTAGCAAGCAGGACGATCCAGTTGCAGCAACGGCCAGACCAAAATAGTTTCAAACTACTACAAACACGCCTCTAAAAAGTAAATATTACTCGATTATGTGGTGTCATCCCCATGATCACTTAGCAACGTGAGAAGCTTTGTGCATATATATATGGAACTGGTACAGATTAGCAACGCATCTATTTGACGAAAGATCACAAAAACAAAAATGGCAATTTATAATTGCTATCTGTTTTTCCACGCATAAATCACAGCTTTTCAATCGTATATCCCAGCAAGATGATGGCCATATAAGTTTACACAAAACATGAGTTTGCTCAATATTGGCAATGATATGTCTTTGCTTAATGACCACTATGCAAAGAGGTTGTAACTTGAAATGGCTTAGATTTTTTCTGATTCCGGAGTGGGATACCGTGCTGAGGACTGATAGGCGACTATATAACTAGTGCATAGGTGGAGAACTAAGTAACCATAAGACTCCGATGTTATTATTTCCAGAAACAAGGCACAGCACCTCGTCTATCTTATAAAATCAAAAAAAAATGCCTCAATAGAGAAAGCATTTATAGGAATGGACTCGAGCTTACATCAAGTTACAATCCAGAAACTGGTATTTGGGTGCGATGAACATATAAACAGCTTTATTGTGAGGAGTTATTATCTCTGTTCGTGTATGACTAGAGAGATTGAAATTATTATTTTCTTTGCGACTTAGAGAATATTCAGTTTCATATATTATAATGACTATTCATACGTTCAGGATGCCTAACATTTAGCTAGGATTTATCTCTTATCTTCAGCAATTTAGGAGAATCCTTTATGCTTAATCTCAGATTAATTAGATTGGTTGTTTCTACTCATACTTAAGAAAGAGATTGGACAACCATCTGTCTGAAGTAAAGCATAAGTTTGTCCATGCTCTGATAGCAGGGGGTTGGATTAGAAGACCTTCAAGTCCCTCCAACTCTGTTATTCTGTTTTATCTAAGGCTTCAAGTAGATCAACATTGCGCACAATCTCATCCACCTTGCAATTACTCGAGAATTATAGTAGGCGCTAGCGGACGTTAATAGATCGTGGTGAGTACCAAACTAATTTAGCGCCATCAGTGCTTCTGGGCAAGATACCCAGTATTTTTTCACACTAAGAAGACTATTGGTGTCAATGCAAACCACTTTCTATAAGTTGGTTCGGTGACTCAGTTATTCGAGTAAATCAACCTGGGTATAGAAATCACATAGAAGTTTAAAGCAGTTTGGAAGGGACTTGGGAGTCTTTCTGTGAGTTTAATCTCATACACCACTTATCAGAACAATGATGGTATCATCCACTCTCTTCTTTAAAAAACCTCCAGCTAATTGGATAGTTTTTAGTCTATACTTCTATGGAGAGCACATTTTTCCATAGTGATAGTAATTGTCCTTTCAGGCATCAAAACTCAAGCTTATCTATGAATCTAGTCTTTTCTTATATTTCACAATATCAAGAAGCCTCTCTCCCTATCCAAATTTCAAAACACTGATCTCTTAGTTCTGGCATGGGAAATCTCTTCCTATACCTGGTTACCTACAGTTTTGTCGATAGACATATCTACTTCAATCCACAATCTACCTTTCTTAGCCAATGCTCCAGTACAGTCACAATCTCCTTGATTCATGACAGGTGGCAAGCATCAAAAGTCGCCTGTAAAAGAGAGACTAGACAGGAAAATAGGGAAGAAGAGGGCAGGACCCAATTCAGCAGAGGATCTTGTGAATCATAGCGTTTAGTGTCAACTCTCGAAAGGAGCTACAGTGCCAGTGGTTCTCCGGACAATTGCCCTAAAATGTATAGGAGTAATAAAGGGACACGTGACCGATATTATGTATACGAAGCGCCCTGATATGGCACGTTACTTGAGATACAGTCAAACTTTACTATCATCTATACCATACTCCTTGAAAGTTTTCTTCTGCACCTACTCGTTTGCCCCTCTGAGTGTGTCACGTGATCAGACTCACCTGACCCAAAGTGAAACACATTTCACGAATCTTGCAGAGTGCCTTGGGCTGGTTCACTTTTCAACCAACTCTCCAATTGAAGGATTTTCATTGAGCAGAAGCATCCAGTAGCCTAGGTAACAATCTCCACAAGCACTCACGAAATGGTCACATCTGTTGCCCTTTCTTCGCTTCATCTGCCACACTGATGGATTGTCCCACGCAAAATAAACTAACTTGGAAACCAAGGATAGTTGCCCCTTTCAAATTTCACTCGACTGGTGGAATCTAATGTCATGGCTGTGAGCTCTGTGAGTTAATGGCTTGGATAAGTTCATAAAAATAAAAAGAATTTTGGTGGCCTTTCTAGGCACAACGCACCGTGGTCTTCATCCGCAAACTTCAGAAACAGGCATATTAGAATGGATTATACTAAAGGTATAAATCAATATGAGCTGAAGTCATATCCTCTGTTCTACTTTTTGGCATATCCATATAAGGAGTCTCGCCCTATGCATGTAGGTGTGATTAGAAGGAGAAAGGGCGCGGATTGTGAGTGGAATGTTTAGATATGATTTTCCTTAACCATCACAGAGTGCCCAAGTGCATAACAGTGAGTAAATCGCTAAAGGTCATCTGAACTACGTTGCCCTAGCATGGCAGGAGGGAGTGATGAGAAGTCTGTCTCGCCTATAGAGTTCTGCTAGCTTGGTTTGGGTTTAATCGATGTATTAGACCCTGTTGTGTCGACAAGGGAGTAGGTGTGGATACAACTTATTATTTCTTAATTTTACCAAAACCACAGGAATTATTGCAGCACTCTCGCGTCGTCATATTTGAAACGTGCCAAATTAATAGGTATTTGTCACCCATCAATAACAGGATCTTTTTGAGGAGAAAGCCACAGTCCATAGAGATTCTTGTAACTATAGAAACGCGTGGGAAGACGGAATTATCTCAGGCCATACACTTTAGTTATTTACTAACATTGGTTTGATACCCCATCATGCTTCCTGTAAGGATGCAACCACCAACTGAATGTCCTTACCCATATCTATCTTTATTTTTACTGCTAATCCAGCTGGGTTAACATCGGCCAGCTATAGAGCTATGGACGGGACAAATGTGATCGATAATGCTGTCCATGTAGTAATTATATCCCCAACTCACGTTTAGAAGGACTGGGAAAGCCAAATCCCTAGCATAGGAATATTATTAGCTTTTTTTGTGCTCTCATAAAGAACTGTAATGAGGAGTCTAGTCAAATGATAGTTGTTGGGAATATGCTTTTGTGACCAAAATCCACCCTATTGTTTGGCTTCAAGCAGCAAAGATATTGTGCCTGGGAACATCGTGTATGAAGTGCTCATATATGCTGTTAGGGATTAATAGAGTAGAGAGTTTACGATATTCTCCATATTGGCTGTGTTCTCGCAAGCATTGGGTAGAAGTAAGCTTATTGGTCTTTTGAACTTAGTTCTTTTTTTTCGTGGAGAGAGGTCACTTACGGATGATAATACAAGCAATTACCAACCAGTACAGTGTATAGAGGTTTTCTATTATTCTATGAGCTCATTTGGTTTACAACTATGTTTTCATGGCAATCATGTATAGACATTATATAATAAATGGCTCTTATTTGCTACATTCCCTCCAGCAGAATGTAGAGTTAATCTCAGGAATCGATAAAGATTTTTAAAATGTCAAGGTTTAGTAAAGGGGAATGAGATATGCCAGTGTCGAAATATAGAATATCTACAAAGTAATAACATAATGATCTTATTTGTAATAGACAGATCAAGCATTTCCTAAAGTGTTACATAAGGGACAAAATGAGATCTAATAAGTGCTCTGTCCATACTAGTATGTTTATTTTTTCCAGATTAGTGGGTATAGGAAGCAAATTGAACCCAATATGTTTGATTGAGGAAAACCTGCTCATGCACTGCTTTAATTTGTAATGATATAACTTATCTTATTATTTTTAATGATTTTTTCATTACTTTTTTCATGATTTTCTCAAGTTATATAATTGCTTTGTATTTTTTTATTACCACATCAGGGTATTTATTTTTCCCATACTTCCACCACTGGAGAAAAAGGGGGTTTGATAGGCAGGATTATTAAGTATGGTACCTTACCTCCAAACATCAAATGTGGTTTTCCAAATTATTATTATCTTTAGAATGACAAGAAGATTCTAGGGAAATACAAGATTTATATCACATGCATATTGAATACTCGCATATTGTATGATTATATTATCTTAACAGTGTATAACAACATAGAAAAGCTCTTATCCTTCGCTTATCATTCCTTGTCGCATACATATCCTTTCCTCTTTCTTCCTTTTTCCTACTCTAACTATCCTCTCTCTTCTTTCCCTTCCTTCCTTCCTTTTTTTCCGCACATTTTTTTGTTTTCTCAATGTCCCCTCAACTTCCATTATATTCTTTTTTTTCCTTTGTCTCAGCTCTTGGAGGGATCCTGTGCCTATGCAATCTTCTGATCTCTATTCTTGTCCTATCATGATTTGTTGTGTTGTGGTAGTGGGGTGGGTGGGAGGTGCAAAAAAGGTATTTTTTATTAGAGTAGATTCTTTATGTGTGGGAAATTCAAACATCAGAGTGAATGAGGATATCGATAATACGCTCTAACTTGCTGATTGTATTTTCTCGATAGATTTTGAACAATCCGAACACGCCCCATAAATATCTCATTTTGGATATTTTGGTTTTATATTTTAATTGTGTTTTTAGTGAAATAATCTCATTATGTGTCAGTTCCATGGCTTTTGGAGTTTTCATTTATGACACTATTTAAATGCACATGAGGTGAATTTCTGAGAGTTGCTTTTCTAATGCCATCATAAACATATATACCAAGGATTGATTTATACCAAAATGTAATAAGGGTAATTGATCTGCTTTCATCATTGGCACCATTGTGTGAGCAATACTGAAATATGGTTATTTCATCCAATTATACAAATACAATACTATATCAAGTTGCAGCCATGGGTAACAGGAAGGTAGAGCCTAGAAGATGGAGCTTCCTTCTTCAATCCAATCTCCCTCCCCAAAATGTCCTTAGTTGGCTTTTTTCTCAGTTGATCCATGTGGAGCTATTTAGTTTTTTCTTTTTTTGTGATAATAAACATTATATATGTATTGGTGCATTTTTAAAAAAGAGAAAGAAGTCGACAAGGTTACTAAGGTTTGAAATATGTTAGGAGAAAAAATTGAATAAATTAGGGAGAACATATTGCTCCTATGCTAATGCATAAAATTCAACAAAACAATGTTCTCATGTGTTGTCGCCAGTTATGTCTATTCAACAAGATGAGGACTTCATCACTGTGGACTATTGGAAATAGCGAATTAATCACCCCTATGATTTCTGTAAGTATATGTATATCAGCAAAGGATTCGACATCGCGATGTCAACAAAACTAGGTCCAAGGAATCAAGATTTTCATTGAAATTTGATGAATTGTGTGAATACAACAATCGGTATTTTGTCCATTAAAAAAAAATTCTTTCCCATGATTTTATCGTTAATGTATAGTAAATTCAAAAGGGCTATGGAAAGAGGCAAGTGATTTACACTTGTGTGCCGAGAACTCTTTGTAACTAACCATAGGAGAGTCGGCTAATGGCAATTCTCTGGCTGCCTACATATAACGTAGCTCATAGTCAAATTCACCCCAAATAAGTTCTTTTTTATTCCAATCAATAGGCATTGGACTTTGAGTAAGAAGGTAGAACACTCACTATTTTCAGGGAGAACCTATCCAAAGCCTTCGTCATGGAGTACTTGACTCTTCAGTGCTAATTAGTAACTACCCTTTTTACTTGCATACCGTCTCTGTTGAGTTGTATATCATTAGGTGAACCCACGCACTAAATCCACAGAGCTTAGTAAACTTGCTAAAAATGGCCTGGAGAACACTATATATTGGATAAGAACAAGATTATTCTGGAGAGCTGATCTAAGCAGAATATGTGCACCCTACCTCAGTATACTCGAGTTATTGTATGGAGATTTAAGCTGAGCAATATAAAATTGCTTAATAATTCAGTTCACGCTTATCATGTCCCACCCGAATATCTTGTCTTCGGCCACTGTGCATATTTTATTTTATTTAGTGATTATATAACTGTCAACTAAGCAACTTAATAGACTGACTGTCCTAGAGAACTGTAAAAAGCACTCTATCTATACGCCAAAGGGAAAAGTTATCAACTAGGACATCGCTCAGGGCAGTTTTAATGATATAGGTATTGTAGGCTAATGCGCCGCTTCTTAAGTGAAGAATCTGAAACTACTACTGATCAAGAAAATTGGCAGTGAGATAAAGAGACCAACAAAATTCAGGCATGGCGGACTTTGATCCGTGTGAGTACAGAATAGAATTCAAGACTGTAAGTATTTGTACCTCCCTTCCTTCGCAAAGAATGGTGCTTTTTCACAGACTATGATCATACTTGCCTAATCTTAGAAGACAAGAATCCATAGGAGGAAACTACATGAGCAAAATGTAACAAGTATCTTAAATATTTATATTGTTTTCAAATTATACAACTGAGAAGAGTCCTACCTCCACCTGGATGGAAAAGTACCAAAGTAATGTCATGTATTAGGACTTACATTTTGAGATTATAAGTGATACCTTCAGATGGATGGATTATAATTTTGCAGGAAGTAATTAATGCTTGGATATGGCAATTCGATTTTTTATTTTTGCGCTTCACCTCATTCATTTTTCTGGCTTGCAAAGATGGTCTTTATCATTTTTTAAATTTTTTCTAAGAGAAGGCCAGACTCTATGGATGGTTATTGTTTTAGCTGTGATTTCAAGAGTGTAATTTCGCAATTGTGAGATGTTTTTCCTTCAGTTCCAATAGTGTTCACTCAATGGTACATTAACCTATCATTACTGGATAAAAAGCGGCAACAGATATCTCTAATTCATGATATTTCCCATAGCGCTAAGTGAGAAATTGGACACACTAGAGCGGTGTTTTTTTTGATTTATCTTTGCATATAAAATTGATATTTCAAAATTTATTTATTCAAAATAACCAAAACACTTCGGTAAGTCACCTAGAGGACAATTGTTTTACAATGTGGAAGGCAATTAATGGACTTTTTTTTACCTTTGTACTTTTGGCCTATCCACATAAGTCCATCAGATTCTTTTTCACTCTATAGCCATTAATGGCAGTTTTTCATCAACACTAGCAACACTGCCATAAAAAATAATTAATTCTTTATTATACAGGAGTGCTTACATCTCTTATCTTTTTAACCCCAAACCAATAAATACATAAAATATGATATATAACGAAAATGGGTAAAAAGATAAATTTTCGAGTAGAATAGTAAAACAATTCAATGTTCTGAAGGTGGAATTTGCTGATAGGCACTATAATGTAAGATACACAGCAAGGATGAAGGGTGGTTTCAATAATGCAGGTCTATAAATCACTTTTAAGCGCACGGCAGACGCATTAAGCCATTTTATTTTAAGTTCCATACTGAGTCAATTCAAATATCTAAGAGGTTTGCGAAATTTAATTTAACACAGTGAAAATAGTGGAATTCACATGACAGCAGCAGAGAAAGTTGGTTTATTGCTTAGAAGAATCTTCCATAACTGTAGTGGCCAGTTTAAGCCAAAGGGTGATTGACTCAAAGTTTAGCGAGAGGTAATAGAGTATGACGCTTATTAGAAAGAAATACCACTTCCAGATAAACTTGAGGAACTGTTGCGCATTGCCAAAAGCACAATGATCTAGGATCATTTTTGGGTAATAGACATATAATGGACACAGAGGGACCATCCTTCTAACTTAGGTCCAACTAGACTTACGTGTGGAAAGAATAAGAAAATAACCAAAGGTGATCAAAACTGATACCAACAATTCACGGTGATCTATCAATTATTCGTCTTTCTGGTTTTGTCACTCTCAGAACCAAAACACATTCTTTGTACCGTGATTAGGTATTTCTTTAGGTATTCTTCTCTCTGTATAAGGCGCTCGCTAGGAGAAATCAGCTAATGGATACCTCTCAATTGCCACTGAAACTCGTAAACTAAGCGATAGGGTTTAGTGGTTCAAAAATCTTTAGAGAAAAAAAAAATATGGTGGGCTCCTTAATACGTAGTCCCTATTACATAAAAGGCAATTATCTGGTTTTATCTGACCATGATTTACTGTGAACATAACCACATGCGATTTCTCTGTGCTGTGCTCGAACATATGGACTTAGTCAACCACAAACACAACAGCTAGCATCAATGGTTTCAATTGAGCATCTTAAGGTATTGAGAACGAAACAAGAATAGTTATCACTTTAGAGCAGCCTGGTATCAATCTATGCGCCCCCCCACACTTTAGCTGGTCATTAGTTTATATGAGCCTTTGTATTCCTGTAGGGTTTTCTCTTGTTGGATAGCTACAGCAATACTACAAGAATACGTTTCCAGGAGTATAAAGGTTGGCATATTAAAGCTGCCACCAAATCAATATGGCCAACAACTGCAGTGTGTCAACTCGGATGGTTCTCGCTTTATTAGACCAAAAATCATCTCGCTATCTGCATGCGTTTTCTGCATTGCTTTTTGCAATCTGTTCCATAAATGTCTAGAAATTTTCCCTTCTAGTGTCTACCTGTGCTATGTTTTCAGTAATGGACCAACCTTGCTATCTTTGTTGTTTCTCAGCCTTGGCCAAAGTGTTACAATGGAGCACTTTAATGGAGGAATTCATTCCGCAGAAAATTCCTCAGCCAGCCCATGCCTGGTTGGGAAGATTCGGTGGAAGTTTTGAAGTCCATCCACTCCATGCTCAATTTGGCAAGGTCGAGAACATTTTGTTCTCTAGTCTCTGTGTTTTTTTATGTTAGATCCCTTGTGTGAATCTAAATAGAGATATAAAACCTGAATGCTCGAATGGCTTCTCTCCAGCATGCTGTTAGGAATTTTTGACTTGTTCAATTCAAATTAGTCTTAGGATCACACATCCGGGACAAGGTCTGGACCTTTTTCTGCCTTCCTTAAAAAATTCTGCATTTTGCTGTAAAGCTACTAAACCACTTCTTCTTGCTTTTTAGCCTTCTTAAAAGGACTGTTGGAGTGGGGGAAGCATGACCAGACGCAACTAAACATAACACGACGCGTTGTTGGGTTCTTGTGACGTCTCACCTTCAACCAGATAAGTGCGCTCTGATTTCTCAGATCCTCCAAGCAAAGAAAGTAAATTAGCCAACAGACACACCAAAAGTCATCGGGAGCCTGGAGATATTCCTTATTTAACGATATTACACCCGCAGCAAAAAAAATACATGGGGCATAGGATAGTGGAGAAATCGGAGACAAGTGACAACCAAGACTCAAACTGGTATATCTCGGGAGTGTCCTAATTTGGCAGTTTTGAACCTTCAAGAGAAGCTTTTGGACTCTCCCATGAAGCTGCTTCATTTCATAGATAGTGCCCAAGCACTATAATTTCGTTCTGCTAGGCAACATGTTTCTTTTCCTTCTTCTTTTTGAGCATGCCCACAAGGAAGAAAAAAAAGCTTCTTATAGTGCATTGCTAAAAGGAAGATAATGACAAGGTAAGATCCCTGCTATGACAATGAAAAATTTGAGAGGTTTTACCTGCCCATGGATGAGCATCTGTGAGATTCCCATCATCCATGGTTGTGGTTGTCCAAAGGCGCTTTTGTCAAAAGGGATAAGCTGGATTTGCTTGGTGTTTTCCCCCTCCCCCTTCAGAAAATTATTTGCTTCCATTAGACAAGAGCATTACTTCACTATTCATCCAAAACCTTGAACTAAGAGTGAAGTTCTCTAAGACGCTCAAAAAACCGAAGAAGCTTCTTGGGAAGTTATAGAAAGTCGTATATCTGTGTTTCAAGGGTGAAAATAAACACCCATGTGAAGTCCAGATGCCTTGTACAAACACAAACAAAATACCTTCTGGACTACTTGTGAAGAGCTATTTGAGACAAGAGGGAAAGTGGTGTGCAACTAAGGACGATTAGATATTTGCACCTCGTCCATCGTTGAAGGATAGCAAACTGATCCTCTCCAGTGAAAGTGCAAGGGAGAGGAGACACACCATAACTTGCACATCCATCTTAGGCCGTTCTGCTGAAATGCATCGTGGGGCGAAGTGTCACCTTGATAGATTTGTCGCTTGGTTCTCCTAGTCTATGAAGCAAGACTCAAGGGCGCTAGTCACAGATCTCAAAAAGTCCCAAGCTCTTGATTCGCATCTTCTTCCTTTGCTTTGGAAATCACTGGTACATATATGACTGGGTAACTATCTAATTGGTGGTGTACACTAATTCGGGAAGCAGAAGAAACAAACATGCAGATAGAGAGAGGAGTATATCCTTCTTGCCGATTAAATCTATATAAGTGGCTTTGGGTCACCAAGATAGACAACCGATTGTATCGTGAGAAGGTGTGGTTTTTCTTATTGTGAAAGTAGTCTGGGGGAACTCCATGTGCCAGGAAAAAGAAAAACATACTGAAATATTTGTGTTTTTTTTTAAAAAAAAACAGCTTCATTTTTATGTTAATCCGAAGTCAATAAACGCTCCGTAGGCCTATTCTGATGGGAACTCTATCATTTGTGCAATTTTTAAAAACCCATATAAAAATCACCATTATACATTTGTTTTGTAGACGTTCATTGGACGTTAAGGCATGGAAAATTGGATGGGTGCCAACTTGTGATCAGGCACACATTCCCATATTTTTTTCATTTTCAACAAAAAAAGACCCCCAAAGGAGTGAAAAATCATAAAGAAATAGTTGAATGGGGGTTAGTTCCACTTGGTATTGTTTTATGGATTTGTCAAATGTCGTCCTTCCCCCATCCCATCCTTCCCCTCCCCTCTTCCACCCATGGCGTGCTGCTTAAGAACAGCAACTCAAAAAGCAGCCTTAATTTGAGTTATTAACATAGTAATACTCAACATTCAAGACATGGAATTGAGGTTGCATGCGTCAAACAGTGTTAAAGTCAATTAAAATTCAACTAGGAGTCAAGGTCATTCCATCATAAAAAACACATTTGAATGGGTTCAAGTCGAAACTTTCAATTTTAAGAACAGATAAAATAGCACCGTATGTAATCGTTTCAGGTTGTTTTGGATCCCGACCAAGAGGAAAACCCAACGAGGGTTGCTAAAAGCGAACACTTTGAGATTACTGTACGAGACGAAATCTTCCACCTGCATGATATAAAAGACAGTCGATAGGGAAAATATCAAATATGTATGCGATCTGTACAAGCTTTCACTCCTCTATAAGATAGAGGCTCACTTCATATGGTCTCTTCTGTTGCTGTACCTGAACTCGGCGATACTTAAGAAAACATTCCCTACCTTCTTATTAACTTACATTATCTAAACATAGATTTTTGTCCCTGAATTCGTGTTAGATACAGGTAAAGACTCATCTGAAATGATGGCGCCACACTGGACTATTAGCCGGAGTACCTTAAACACCAAGATAATTAGTGTAGGTAGGTGCTACAACAGAGGTTTCCATTGACGCTTTCCTCTGAACAAACATCCTAAACGTTATAGCAGTAACAAGTCTTTTGTTTGACGGTATTGATTATGGTTGGGACTCAGGAATAAGGAAGTCCTTTCCACTCAGAACCATTCAGATCTCTTTTGCCGGTAACAAGAAAGGAAAGTTTTTTAATGAACTGACAATGTATTGGGATGTAATAATATAATTGTAAGAGATATGAATTTCGTCTAATGCTACTTTAGAAGAAGAGGTATAAAACACCTAGATTTGGTATATGAATATTATTCAGACAATGATACGCTGTGTGATGTCTGATGATAGACGCTTTTCTATAGCATTAAACTGTTGTCATCACAAGTTGTTATACTGGTCAAAGGCCCGATAACCTGGATTTTCATGTTGCATGTGTCATCTCCATCTCTGCTATGGTGTTATACTTGATTCATTTTTGTAATGATAAATGTTATCCTTCTTCATAATTGTGGGGAGAGGAAAAGAGATTGCGAAGCAGTGAATCATGAACAACGTGCTATCTACAGATGTGAAACATCTAGGCATAGACATAATTAGGCAAAATAGGATAAAGGATACTTGATGAAAATTGAGGGCTGCTTTGAAGTCCACCGTCCGCCCAATATGTCTGATCTTAGAGTGACATTAGTGTCGGCTAACAATATGCTGGATAATTTCTGTATTTGGATTTAAAACAGTTGCTCATTATTACTGCTGAAGGAGTGGTGCTTTGGTAAATGGCCCATGACTAATATTTATTGTTCCCTTTCCTGTTGATTACAGACAGGGCCCATGCAAACATAAGGGCCAGTTATGGATATGGTAACGATTACCATGCCTCCATAAACTCAAGACTTTCAATGGGTTGGCCAGATAAAAACACCTTCTAGAATGCTGTCATAACTCTTAGAGAGCCAGATTAATTCCAGCAACAGAGAGTCCTGGCCAATGGCACCTGGCAGCATCTGAAAAATACCCAATGAACATCCATATTTTTAACTGGTCCTTGACTATGACCAAATTTGGGGGGTTAAGTCGAGAGTATGTTCCCATTATGTCTGGAGAACAAGACCTAGGGATTATGCATTTTTTTGTGAAACATCGAGTTTTCACTCCCGATTTTACAAACGTCTATTATATTGCTTCATTCTCAGCGAAATCCGTGGAGGCCATCATGTTAAGCGTAGGACAATCATGCAGGTCATTCAGACCCGCATGCATGCTTCTAACCTCCTGTTGGACTTCTATGGTTGTGTTAGAGCCAAAAAGATTTTCGTGGGATAACGTTGCAAGAAATGGTGATAGCATGCTCTGGGATGAGTAGGGCGCTGAGTAGGGCTCACGTAAATACAGGCCAATGTGGAGTGGCTGAACGTAAGCACCGCAATTTGTGAAGGACAGGGCAGAGTAGGAGGTGGCATAGGCGAAAGAAAATTCTGGTTCTCATAAGTACAGGGACAGCTTAACTCCAGGTTCCTGGTTAATTATGGTTTTTATGCCGGTTGGTATTTTTGGAAACCGGGTTGCTAAACAGAATGCGATTGATAAAAGTAGTCAGAACGGGACTTTCTGTGTTGAGGACATGCATTCATGTTGGGGGAGGAAGGGGAAAGAGCGAAAAGGAATGGAAAGTTATCAGTTCAATGATCGCACTAGGAGAAGGAACCTGTTCCCGACTCTTTGGACATACCTAACCATACAATTTTGTACCAACTGTATTCTCATTTCCTCTGTCAGGTCCTCAAATTCACTAACCAGTGACCTCTCTCTGACGTTTGGTCCGCATGGGGATAGGAATTGTTTTTCAGGACTACCAACCACAAGAGGCTTTCAGCCTTTCCCTGGCAATTGGAGTTGCTACTTTCGTTGCGTTGGGTTTACTCCCTCCACATACTAAGGCATTGTTTGCTCTAAGTTATGGTCATCCTGTGCGTAGCCGTTCAAGCACGACGAAAATATCGTGTGCTCGTCGCTTAATAAAAGTACCAATAAACTAGATGTCACACACATCATGCGGCTTTAGTACAAATTGTTAACCAAGATGAGAGTCTCCCTTAAAAGGATCATGGCAACCAACGATAGCTATGGATATATGGGGTAGTGATGTTGGCCAGAGAAGCAAGAGCCATTGCAGGAACAGGGTTTAAGAACCAACGGCAGTCGGCTTTTGTGTGTTTCACTGTCTCCAAGGCTCTCTCTTACTATATAGTGCAATTCCAGAGTGATAATTTCGCAAAGTAATAACCAGAAGACAGACAATCACTATTAAAGAATGAAACTGAAGCCCATTTATTCGTTACACAGTGTCAGGATACGTATGCTTAATGCTCCTTTCACTTATCTATATCAACTACTTTGGCGAAAGGACTGGGTGTCTTACCTCTAATCACAAACTTGCTTACTGTGATATTGTGCGTAATATGAAGAAGCCCTCAAAACGTTCCTCGCCCCACGATAATATGCTAAAGAGCAATTGGGCCAGTAGAAGCTGGAACTTTAGTTGATTGAAGACCTCGTCCGCCCAAAAGGTTAGGAAGTCACAGCTTCGAAACATTGCATTTCAGTCCCATAATTACACCTTATCCTAAAGTGGTTGGGTACTCTGGGGTAAGCCACTTCATTGTTTATAGGAGCATGCGCATACTTACTTATATGAGACTCTGCCACAGAGGATAAAGTGTTCTTGTATCTCTTCCGAGCTAGTTGGTCAAAAATCTTTCTTAAACTTTTAAACTATTTTTAACGAGGTCGCATTCTGAGGACACAACTCGCGCGCTGTAAGGAACATAGTAATTTACTTTATTAACTAGTATGCTGCTGATAACTACAACTGGAGACATCATGAATCAAGTGATGTGGCAATGAAGGACAAACATCTTCCTCAGTCACTTAGTAATAGATACCAAAGATGCGCAATGGGTTTATAATTCCAAGGGTATCCAAATTGAAACACAGTGGGTATCTTGCATGCCTCTCCCATTCCTTGACAACAAGACGAGAAAGAACGGATAGCCTTAGACCGTATATACTAGTAGAGTCCCGTACCCACCAAATACAACAATTATTTCAGGATAGTGGAGACAGCAAGTTTAAATTCTCACTTGGAAGCATCCTTTCCAAAAAATGAAAAAATGCAACGGTGGTTGGAAAGGACATTCAAAATTTCCACAGACCGTTAAGGGTGGAGCTCCAAGGCTTTTTCATTTGCATTGAACAAACATTTTGGCTATTTTCAGTTCCTAGTTCCTACTGCAGTGGAATATGAAATTTTCACTCTTCAACCAGGAACACTGTCGCACTTTCACTTCCTAAAATCAATGCCTTGGGAAGTTTGGAAGAAAAATTTCAGCAGAATATTTCCTTCCTTGAGCTGGGAAAAAAACATCCAAGCTACTGGGTAAAGAAAGTGAAGATCCATCTATATCAGGGGTGTCAACTGGCAGACAGCATGGCCTCATGCTCAGGCACATGCACCCCAGCTCCACAGGGAAAAAGACACATTGTGATCACGTCCACTGAAAGGATGTACAAGACCGGCAAAGTTTCACACCCGTGAAATATATACAGTTGGAAGCTTCCTTGCAAACTTCACATAGATTAGAACACAATGCAGCCTTGGGTATATACTGAAAAGAAAACTGCCCGCACTCATCGCATGAGTATACAGGAAGTGCAGGTGATTGGTGGATGGCATGCACCCTACATTTGTTATTCCTATCATACCTTAGCAACAGACTTTCCCAAGTCCTCCCTCCCCATTATAAAGTTCTTCTAACTATCCCACGTAAGGGAATAATTTAATATAAACCCCTTTTAGCTAAGTTGCACGATTGACAGTGAACTGTGTGGTTACACCAGCAAATGCAACCCTGATTACATGCAAGTCAAGATTCATTCCAAATAGCCACACCCCAAGAGTAGAAAGTAAGTTTGGTTCCTCCACATTAACCTCCTCTCTACTGTCCATACGTCCCTCTCCCTCTTCGAGTAGCCAATATGTTCATGCAACAGATGAGGGCAAATGCTAACACGTTAAGGAGAACACCAGTAAGGACTTCTAGAAGATGAAAAGGGGAATTGCTGGAGGCAGGGGAGATCTTACTCAATACACAACCATCTCCTGCGGTTGCGTATCAGAAAATGCCCCAAAAATATTTTTGCCAGGCGATTTCGTCTTGGAGCAGTCATCAGTTCTTGGACTTAAAGAGTTGCTGCCTTCAGTTTTTTTCTGTTTAAGTCCAATGGAACACCTTCCCACCTCAGCACAGGGTGCACCAGAGTGCAATACTGAACTTGGATGCCATATAGTTTTTATTTGTTCAGAAGGGAATGGAGTTTACTGTACAGCAATTCTCCCTGGTCCCTGAGAGCAGTCATTCAGTATTTCAGGGAATTGCCATCTTACCTTAACTTGACCAATTAAACCTGCGCTGTTTTCTTTCTGGAATGGCCTTCTTTGGTAAAGTCAAGAACAGGTCCAAGATATTGTGCCTGCGTCTGATCATGGAAACCTTGAAGGCTAGGATTTCACCACGCACTTATTCCTTAACACACTTTGTAGTTGACCTTTGAGCTCTAACAAAGAAGGAATTTTGTGTGCAAACTAATTTTAAACACACCGCACCAGCTATCCTTTCAAAAAAGTCACACATGTCGCACTGGGGTTGCGCATTCAAAGTGCTTTTTTACAAAGACTCTTAATTGATGTAATTTCATAGTCTCCATCTGCTTCAGTTGTCTACAGAAAGACATCCTTTTCCTCGCATATTCAAACTCATCCTAAAGATTGTAAAATGAAATGTAATGAACTTTCAGATTAGTCCAACCCAGATACTTAAAATAAAATAGTAAAATTACCTGGGAAGTGGAAGTGTTAGTGCCAACACATTTTTCAAAATAAAAAGAATGCCTAGCTTTATTTTTTTCATCAATTAATACTTGCTAACCTCCTAAAATCTTACTTACTTGCTATCTCTTAATATCTTTTCAACCCTCTATTTCCCCATCCCCCACCCTACATGTAAAAATAAGAAATCCAAATTTTTTATCTTTATATATCTTTTTTTATATACAACACAGTTTTGGAACACCTGAAGAACAGATATTCCAAAGTCCTGAACAGAAAATGGATTCCTCTAAATAGTTATCTAGGACAAGGGTATCCAACCTTGGCAATATTTAAGACTGTGGACTTAAACTGCCCGAATTCTGGGAGTTATTTAAGGTGGAACACCCCTGCTCTGAGGGTGGTTATTTTCTGTCACTCAAGGATATCCTATATAAATAAGGGCCAAAGGACTAAGCGCAAAGACTTCCTTTGACCAATGAAGTCTACAGTCATTGCTAAGTGTTCTATCATCAGCTTTAAGTTTCTACAAAAACAATGCAGGACTTTGCCCCCAAAGAATCCTGGGAACTATAGTTCTAGTAAAAAGTCTTCCTCCTTGCCTCTTTCAAATTCCACTCTGCTTGGCCCAACATGGAGAGGTGAAGTATCTATTAAAAGGGAAATTGAAAGCCTGAAGAATCATGAGCCTCCAAGCAAGTAGAAATTGCTGGGCAAAATGGAACAGCGACAAATGGACTTAAAATTTCCTAGAAAAGACACAAAGATTGTGATTTTTAATTTCTGTTGATCTGGATAGAAGTTATTGTTAACACAAGAGTTCACAACTTGCTCTATTTCCGACCCAACCTAAATTACAGTCAAAATATTTGGCCCAAGCAACATGTTATCTCTTGACGTTACTTAATATACATGTTCATGGGGTACTCTCGTAATCCATGTGCAATTTAAAATCTAATTTTAAAAGTGATGCCTTCGCATTTGGGAGTGTCCAGCAACATCCTATCTCTTCATTGATCAATTTCTTTTGTTAAGATGCTCCATGTCACAATTCAGATTCCTTAACCCTATGGTTCAAAATGTTTTCTTCCTCCGCTGCCATTGATGGCCTCATGCTGTTTCACCTCGTTTTGGCCACAACTCTTCTAACATTATCGAATGCATGGCACAAAACTGCAGAGTCCTCTGGATTTTTGATTATGAAAAATGCTCTCACTACAGACATTCTAGAAGATAAACCTAGAACATCTGGCCGGTGTTAATTAACAGGTGACCAAATGTCAGGTGAAATAAAAATAAGAAAACAAAGTTTTGGAAGTCTGAATTTTCAGAGATGACAAAGGCAGGATGATAGAGCAGCATGGTGGCTCGATGGTAAATATGTCACCTAACCATGAGGAAGGTTGAGAGTCCAAACCTAAGTAGGGCAGTTTCTCTCCAGGCACAAAGAAGAATATATCTGCTGTGAATTCACATAGGTCAAATCGAGAAGGGAATCCCGCCAGTATAACATGCTCATATCTCATCCAGTTGCCCCTACTTACCCGCCCCAAATTAAGTGGATTTCAAGGTCCATAAAAAGAGAGACAAGGTAAGGATGATATGCGAAATCATTACTGGCAGCAGCTAATGTTTCAGTCTTCTCTACTTTGTGGTTTTTTATTGACCTCCTATTCAACCAATTTGATAAGTTTCGCCCTCCAAAAACAATGGACTTTTTTAAAATGATTCATTTCAAGTCAAAAATATCTCATGGCAAATAAACGTTAAGAATCAATTCAAGTCTAACTAAAAGGTTGCAGCCATGTTTTGATTCCTGTTTATTACCTTCAATGAAGCACATTCTAACATGCCCAACTGTATTATTTTCTTGCTGCAGGAAACTGCTTTTCATAGATGAGTTTTTTCATTGAGTTCCAATTTCTAAAAGAAGGTACAGTGCCAACTTGGAGCTGCCTGAAAACACCAATTTCAAGATTCCCCCCTGAGAACACCCACTCTAAAGGTTAATATTTTTCAAAACAATTCTCAAAAGTAGTATCAAGGCAAGCACAAGTCCAAGGAGCTCCTACATGACAATTCTTAGCTGAATGAGATAGAGAAAACCACTTTCCCTGAGGATCAATAAAGAATTGTAGATCTTGTATGCTTAATGAAGGTTTAATTAATAGTTTATTACCAGCTGATTGTGGGAAGAACTACCTTAAATGTCAGTGGTTTCATCCTATTCTTACTATGGATCCCTTATTAAATACAGTGGACCTTCAATCACGACCGTAAT
>BHFT01066309.1:0-21344 GCA_004320025.1 Laticauda laticaudata | reverse complement strand
GGGGGGGGAGTTGGTTTTTGTTTTTGTTTTGTTTTTTCCCAAATTTTGTTCTATTGTACTTTACTAATTTATTTGATTCGTTTTGTTAGCTTTTATTGTTTTTATTTTTATTTTTGTTTTAAACATGATTTTACAGTGTGTAAGCCACCTTGAGTCACCATTGGTGAATAGGTGGCAATATAAATCAAATTAATAAATCAAATAAATAAATCAAATAAATAAATAAATGCATCTCCTACTTCCAAAACCTGCAGACTATTGCCTTTTTCACCCAATTTTGCAGGTAGAGTCAATTGAAAATTCTACATATCTTGCATCCATATAGCAGTGAAAGACTTTAGCTTTCAAATGTCTTAATAGTTTATTCTATTCTTTCAAACTCTACTATAGCTCACAGCACTCATATACACACATACAAACATACACATGCAGGGATAAGAACCAATATAAATCTTAACAGTGCACTGATTTATATTTTGTGCACATTTGAGAATGGTAGCCACAGAACAAAAAATAAAGCCCATGGACAAGGTTTCAATCAAACCCAAAGTAGGGCAAATTAAAGAATTTTGACTCATAATTTCAGAAAATAAAATTTTACTCTTGCTTTTTTTTTTTTTTGCTTGAGGAATTTGTAATGTACAATATAAACTTAACTGATCTGTATTTCTTTAACTAAATGTTTGGTTTGAAACATATTTATTAAAATGTGCTGCAACTTAAAAAAAGTAAAAACACATAAATGCATATATTAGATTAGAATTTGCTTAAAAATGCATATAATACATGCAAATATATTTAGTAATGCACTTTTTTTAGAAAATATATTTAGAATAATTATTTATGCATCAACTCAATCCAATTTACAGTGCTTTATAAATAATGAAGTACAATAATAATCACATAATCAAATAAAAAACAAAAATGATATGTACTAAATAAAACTAGGTATTAGCACTAGCACTAACAATAACACTTAGACTTATATACTGCTTCACACAGCACTTTCTGAGTGGTTTGCAAATGTCAGCATATTGCTTCCAACAACCTGGATCTTCATTTTTCTGACCCCAGAAGGATGGAAGGTTGAGTCAACCTTGAGCCAGTCAGGATCAAATTCCTGCTTGTGGGCAGAGTTAGCCTGCAATACTGTATTTTAACCAGTGTTCCACTATTACATCAATGACTCTAGAATGTGGTTGTGGCTGTGTCCAGAAAGTCAAGTTGGCATTGCAATTGCACAATTAAAAACCCTGTCCCTTTTTATATGCATTGCAGATGTGTTCAGTTATTAGATTGTTGTACGACACTAATGTTTCAGAATCAATTACAAAAGGCATTTCAGAAAAAAAGGTATTTTCAACTTTCAGAAGCCTGCTGGAATTTAAAAATAGTACAGCACAGTGTGTAGTAATGTAAAACAGCTATAGACAAGAATCAGTCTCTATTGTTCATCCTTAGTTACCAGTGCAACCAGACTTTTTCCAAATATTTTTAATAACATTGAAAACAAAAGCTCTATCCAGGTATGGCCAATGATGGATAGTGGGAATTGTTATCCAGATTATCCCGATGGTAGTACTAGCCTATCTGTGTTCAGATATCATAATGCTATAAATGTAACAGTACTGCAGCACCTTATATTGCCTCATCAGCTTTTAAAAATGATGAGTTTTAATCCATGGATGTTTATATTATAGTAAAAATAGGCAACTAATAAAATATAACAAAACTATACCATTGGCGTTCTACAGTGAATCAAAAGGACACTCTTTTCTGGCGATTGCATTTTTTTTAAAAATTACTTCTATGAATTGCATCTGAAGAATATGAAAGTTGCTTATCCTAGTGACACAAACAAATATCACACTCCAAAACTTGGCTTGTATGCAGGAGGGAAGGAGGAGGAGGAAGAGGAGACTATCAGGAACAACTATTGTAGCCAAAAGAATGATCTGTTCGACCAGGGGAGGAAGAGCAGTTTGCAAACAGCAGAGCAAGAAGATGAAAAACCATTTATCTGCCAGAAAGATGTCCCAAAACACATTTGCTTACAAAGATATTTGTTCTGCCAGCAAATTAGGAAAATATAGAACCTATATTTTTAGAACACTAAGAAAATGAGAATGTTATAATTTTATTTTCTTTCCTCTTTTTTAAAAGATGTACATATAATTGTAAATATATAGGTATTTTCTCCACAATGCAGATTTTGTTATACTTTTAAAAAGGATAAATGTATAAATCTATTATTAACTAGACAACTGTTAACTTTAGTTAACTTTAGTTTAGTTAACTACTAAAGAAAACTGAAATATAATTACATGCACTCATTATACATTGAAAAAGGAATAATATCATAAAGAGTTTTTCTTTTTTTAAAAAGTGGCTTATTTGTAAATCTATGCTAAGGATATAAATTCTCAGATGTTTTCGTAGCTTTTTTGTACCTTAGAGAAGACAGGAGGATGGGAATTGTTGAATTCTATTCTCTTCTATTGTCATAGTGCAAAGATCTTCAAAGGATAAAGTTTTCAAACACTTTTTAAAAATAAGGCAGCACAATCTAATATGAATATATCATATGAATATATTCTTTCAATTAGTATAAGTGGTTAGCATTAGCATTAAATTATATTTATGTTTCATATTGCTTATGGAATTTATTTTGATTATGTGTCACAGAGTTATTCCTGGTTCTTCTCCAAGAACCAGGAACAACTTTGTAACACATAATTGTTCCCAACTTACCTCCTCAGGTCTTCCAACAGTACAGCCACTACCACTATAATCAAGTTCATCTTCCCCGATGGTCATCCTCTTTTCTTTCCTTCCACCTTTCCCAGCATGATGAACTTTTCAAGAGAACTGAATATTTGCATAATGTTACTAGAATATTACACTTTGAGGCGGGTTATTACTTCTGGGAGAACTCTGAATTGGTTTGTTCTATAATACTTGTATTTATAATAATAATAATTGTCTGCTCTAAGCATAGTTCACAAAATTGTCTGCTAAAACATCTTGCCTGTCAACGACTTCTTCAGCCTCAACCACAATAATTCACAGACAAACAAACAATACAAACTCAAAGTAAACTGCTCCAAACTCAGTTGCAGAAAATATGACTTCAGCAATAGTGCTCAACACCTGGAACTACCCACCTGACTCCATTGTTACAGCCTCAACTCCTCACAGTTTCAATCTCAAACTGTCTATCATGGACCTCACCCCATTCTTAAGAGGTCTGTTAGGAATGTAAGTCACCTAACAGCTATTTGGGTTGGACAATATATAAACCAGAATAGACATTTTAATACTGTATCTTTAAGAAAATGCAAAACTGTAATTGGGTGTGGTTTCTCAAATGGCCATAAGATGGAGCCAGAAACCTGGGTTGTCTTCATCTTAGTCTCAGAAAAATCTGAGTCTCTGTTTTCCTTCTGTTGGAGAGTATTTCCGTTCTTCCTAATTGACTGCTATTNTTTTGACACTGGACTTTGTTATTGGATTATCCCTGGACTGAAAACTGACTGATTTACCTGTGAATGACTTTGGACTGTGTTTGAACTTTGCTTAAACCTTTATTGAAAGTTTAAAAAAAAACAACCCTACATTTACTGTACAATGTATCTGTGTGCTGTGTGTGTATTATTCAAATACCACTCTCAAATACGTCTCCCTGTATGTGCTCATTCTCCTAACGGGGAATTACCTCAACAAGGTCCTTAAAGGGGACGTGCATAAGTACACCAACGTGCCTACTATCCCTGTCTTTCTGTCCCCATTTATCTATATTTCCTTAATTTGTTCTTGTTTATGTTCATATTTGTTATCCTGTACATGTTTGACAAACAAACAAACAAATAATACATTGTTATTTTCTTGACTATTCTCAAGTCTTCTCCAATATTACAATTCAAAACCATCAATGCTCTTTCTAAACTGCTTCTAACTTTTGCTTAAATCAAACTTTTGTTCCTAATGGAGTGAAAACTATTCCTTACTGATTCTATTTTTTGTCAGTGTATTCATATCACAGAGCTGAATATCTTTTCCAAGGTCTTCATTGCTACCCTACAAATATTAGTTTACATTGTATTTCTTGACTGCTGATTCCTTTGCTATCAATGATTGATCCTAAAAGGTGGAAGCTATCTACCATTTCAATATCTTCACTGACAAATACAGTTCATACTGTGTGCACATATAAGTGTGGAGGCTGTGATTATACAAGGTTCAATCAAGTCAATGGGATTATATGGAAACCAGATGATATCTATATCATTAATCATAAAATTAGACTACATCCTGTGTGGCGTGAGTACACTATCCATCTTAAAAGTAAAGGCAAAGGCATTATTTTAATGGCTACACATATTACACAAACAGTGTGATCTTATTGAAGAATATCAAAAAAATTCTAGGTCTATTGGAGATTATGTAAATTGACTGGAAAATATACATAATTTCATTGCTGGGAGAAGATTTTTATATCTTTATATATATATAATCTTTATATATGTAATAATGTCCAATCACACTTAGTCAATAAATAATTCTATTCTATTCCATTCTCTTTATTCTAGACACATATATATTTGGATTATATAGAAAAAAACAAACAAACATATATTAGTCTCAATTTTTGTGAAATATTGAAATAAAAATAATTTGGTCTCTATTAAATGAAATAATGGTAATGATAAAATACAGTTGAAATGTTATAGTGTTCTTTCTCATGCTTTACTGGGTTAATTTGACCTTTTTGCCATATTCTTAAAGAGAAGCTATTTTCAACTGCAGTTACCCTTGGGCCATAAGTAGAGTGACTTTGATTTAGTCACTATGTCCTACTCTACAAGATATTATAAAGTTCTTTGTTTTGTAAAGTCAGGGGAACCTCCCTGAATTCCTTGGGAAAAGGGTGGGTACAAGAGTGTGTACAAAAATAGTAAATTAATAAGTTGAATTTATTTGCAAAAAAAACCCTCCTCACACTTTCTACTGCAACCTTTTCAGGTAATATATGATTCCAGGTAATATTTGCAATGCAAATATATTAAAATTTTGCCATACTGGTTAATATGTTGAAGGTGGGAAAGAAGACATAAAACATTTGTTCTTTTTTAAACCAAGATTTTATTCTGTTAAAATAGTAATGAATGTGTTCGCAATGAAAATAACTAGTTAGTCTTCATTTTCCAGCATTTTCAGAGGCAGCTACCATTCATGTGGTCATTTAGAATATCTAACCAACCTTCCAGATGTTGGTCCTCCTCAGTTTTGAATTACAAATTCCCCAAAGAAGACCTGCTGATTTTGAATTCTAATTGTATAATGCAGACCCATGAAATCATCTATTTTGAGAAGATGATTCTCCTGAAAGGGATGGGAGAAAAGTATTGGAAAAGGGTACAAAATTGCACCCATCAAACTCCCCTCCTTCTCCTGTTTTTTTATAGATAATTTCAGTGATTCATTGCAGCCCTTAGCTTGACTGGTGCCGGCCCTCCTACACACATATTAATTAGCCTTCAGCCGCCTCTTTGCAGCCTCTGGTTGTAATCGGTTCATGACACCTTTCTACCCCCTTGCCCTGTTTGTTCTTCATAATTAAAACTGGGAGAAGCAGATGGAGTGAATAATTATAATCAGAGCCTCTTTTTTATTTTACATTAGAGAAATTCTTTTATACAAAAGAGCCTTATAACGAGGGCAGGTCTCTGCATTTTGTGTCTCATGCATATTTAGTACAATTGGAAGACTATTAAAAAATATTTTTCCTGATGCTACCTCTCTGCTTTGGCAGCTGTACTTCTACACCTAAACATGATCTAGCTTTTCTATTAAAAAAAATAGAAAATTAAATGCAAGCCTATTCCTCATGCTATTTTTTTTTATTTAATACATTTTAACATGGTCCTATAACATTGCAGAGGGTTGCCCTTCTCCAGTCTCCCTGTGATGGTTGCTGAAACACATGGAAACTTGTTGGCCTAATCTTGCAAAGTGACAGTACTGGGCCTGGATGACTTCCAATTGGCAGCCAACCCCAGCCGAGAAATGCCAATATGGATAATGCAAACAAGGGAGATTTGGGGTACATTTCGATTTCACCATCTGATTTAATTGACAGAATAAATGCACCTGTCATCAAGTAATATTCTTGTGATTAATTTTGGCTGCTATGATGAGCTGATGTTAAAAGAATGTCAGAGCAGCCTGTCCTGAAACTTCCACAGAAGCAGTTTCAGTCTGAGTAAGGTCAGCAAGGACACAATGGTTGTAGAGGGAAAAGATCACAATTCACCTACCATATTGCACTACAATCTAGCCCAACAAGAACTGTGACTGCTTGTGGAAATTGATGGCAGTTTTCTGATAAGAATGTTATGAAAAATATAACATGAAAGAATCACAGTCTTCTACACATGCTAATCTAAGGTAAAATTGACCCCATTTTTGCTGAACTTCCAGAGGTCCCTTAAAATCTGCTTGCATCAGCAAACCTGTGGGTTGCAAGGAAACAGGGATCCAATGAGGTGACCTCATTGATCATAATCTGATCTCTCCCTTAGCCTTTTCATAATTATTTATTTTTATACTTTTTATATGTGCTTAATTTTTTTTAAATCTCTTTGTAGGCTGCCTGGAGTCACATCAAATGAGAGGGGGGTGTATACATATGATAAATACAATTTTAAAAATGTGGAAACTATTTTAAAGGAATTAAATCCAATCAAAGCACTTCAGGTTTAGTCCTGCTAGCCCTTCTAGAATGTCCTTTACCCCTGCTAATTCATTTTTCAGCAATACCCAAGACCTAATGTTGGTTGTGGCTATAAAACTTTTGCAGCTTTAATTAAAAATATCAGTGTAGCCTCTGACTAATCCTGATAGGCTGGAACAACTACCTTTGATAGCAAATGTCAAAATTCTTACTTAAGGCTTAAACGGTCATATTTTGGAAACATCACACAAAGACCTAACTGTTAAAGAATCCATAGTGTTGGGGAAAGTGAAAGGAAACAGAAAACAACCAGCAGCAAAGTGGATGAATTCTATTACAGAGATGATGGATATACCATTGGAGAATCTGAAGGGCTAAATTGGTGATAGTACATCCTGGAGAAGATCAATGTCTATGGTTTCAAAAAGTCAATTTGGTGGCACATAATCAACCAGAAAGTAAATGAAGGACAACTTTCTAATTTTCTTGTGGTTTTTCAGGCATTCTACAACTGAATAAATATATTTCTCCCTTGTAGAGAATGTTAACAAATCACTTCAAAATTAATATGTTCCGTGTTAACTTTCTTCATCCTGAGCTATCTTGAAGACCACACTAATAGAAATAAGCCCAAGGGCTCCTTGTGGATTAAACCAGTGGTGGGATTCAAATTTTTTTTCTACCGGTCCTATGGGCTGGCTTGGTGGGGTTGGTGTTGCTTGGTGGGGGTTGCTTGGTGGGGGTTGCTTGGTGGGCTTGCCAGGAGAGGGATACTGTAAAATCTTCATTCCCACCCCACTTCTGGAGAAGGTTACTGCAAAATCCCATTCCCTCCCCACCCCACTAACCTGCTTTCCATCTCTGTTTTCTTGTGCAAGACAAAAAAAGAAGACCCAGCCAAACAGCTGGGACTCGGGAGGCAGAGAATAGATGGGGGTGGGGGCCAGTCAGAGGTGGTATTTGCTGGTTCCCCAGAACTGGTCAGAACCAGCTAAATACCACCTCTGGATTAAAGCTTCAGGAACATTGTGTCCTGGGCAATGGAAGCAATGGTTCCAGGGATTCTCATATGGATGGGAGTATATGTATGCTTTGATATTTAAAATGATCAGATGGACAAATATTTGTATGCCTTGTATAAAATTCAATCCCTAAGCCTGTCAGAGCCATTAAGAAGGATCTTGATGGATGAAATACCTTCAAACCAGAACTAACGTAGGGAGATACAATGAGGGAAACAATATAAACATCTCCAAAAATTCTCTATTGTCTCGACAGAATATCTATTTATTTCATCTATTGTCTCATCTGTCAACATAAACAGGGGCATTGCCATTTTTTATATATCACAAACCCCTCCTTCACTTCCTGACATTCCAATATTTTCTACTCATTTTTACTGCTCAATATCAGCTGCCTTAAATGACTAAAACAAGAGTCAGAAAATTTGTCAAGAATTTGTCAAAAAATACTTCACTTTAATAAAGGCAGTGGTGGAATACATTGTCCATGTATTTAGTACAACAACTACAGCATTATCCATTAGTTGGTAGTGTTTATAAGTTTGTAGTTGCATCTATGATATACTCTATGTCTTTTCTCTGTATAAAGTTTCCTACTTCCTTGTTACAGCTAAGCAGAAAAGCACATGTGGACTGTGGACTGTAGGGCTATATACAGAATTTCTAACAGGCAGGAGGATAGACAGCATACCCAGTTGAATCTGGAGGCATTTGAAAGATTTTGAAAGATAAAAAAAATGAGAAGATATTTGCAGATTCAAGAGGAAGAAACAGAAGGATATAGAAATAGGGTGAGCAGGTACAGTATCTGAAGCTGATTTGTCCCATAGACAAAATATTAAAAGACATGATCACTGAAATAGAATTCATACTTAAAAGAGCATTTCTCATGTTTTAGGTTCAACAAAAGGATGGTAACTCCACTAGGAGAAGTTTTTTTAATTTATTTTTAATTTATTTTTATTATTTCTTTTGTTTATATACTGTCTTTATTAGTTTTTATAAACAACTCAGGATGTGAACATATTTCCTCTTCCTGTTTTGCCCAAAAGAGCAACCTTCCCAAGTCAGCTGGGCTGAGAAAGAGAGACCCACTGTTCCAAAGTCACCCAGCTGGCTTTTATGCCAAAGACAGGACTAGAATTCACAGTGTCCCAGTTTCTCATCTGATTCTTAACCACTGGACCAAACTGGCTGTTTTTTCTCTGTATGATTACAAGATTTTTTTTCTCTGTGACTCCTAATATAGGTTAGGCCTCTTCCATAGACCTAGTACTGAAGTTACCTGCTTTCCCCCCATGCTAAGATTTTAGCATAAAATATTTGTTAATATTACTAATATTAACAAATGTTAATTTGTTCTATCCAGATATTTTAAATTTATTAAATTGTTCACTTTCTTGCTTTTTTTTTTTTAAATAGTGTCCTTAATTCCTGGTGACTTCATGGAATGTTCGTGAAATTTTCTTGGCAACAATAAAAAGAGGAGTGAAATTGCTTCCTTCTAAGACATTAGGTTTAATTGCCAGGAATCCCAACTCTGGTATTTCTTGGTGGTCTCCCACCCAAGTAATTTCAAGCTACCAACTACTTTCAAACTCACTTTATAAACATGTGAATCCATTATCTCACATTTGCTGTATTTCTGTCCAATTGCATCATTAAATCTAAGAACAAGCACAGAAACATATAGCATGAGCTTTATCAGTGAATATATTGTTTTACATTTTGAGTATATACACAAGCTATTATAGAACTCACTGATGCATGCTTGGAAGCAATATGTATTATTGTATATATCAGTAGATAACTATTTATAATTAATCCTGGAGGAATAGCAGTCTGAAAATGAAGACACTGAGAAGATGAGTTAGGAGAGGGAAAAGTAATTTTTCAGGTTCATTGGTTTCCATGGAAGTGGAAGCATTTGGCTTGGTCAGCTATAGTTCAAGCTGTGCCTCCTGGTTATTGAGAATTCCTTGCCTGTCATAACATTAGCAGCTGCAGATACATAAACGGTTGTCTCATTAAATGAAACATTTCCCAATCAGGAATTAGAATGAACAACTTGTCTGAGCATTTGTTCATATATGCATGCACATCATTTTATTCCTCTGCACTTGATTACTGTACACCTGGGCCCACTTAATACATTCTCTAAATTGGTGAAAGTGATGATGTGGGAGGAGAAGCAGACACCTTTATTTTTGCAGTTCAGATAATATGATTGTTTGAACTCTTCTTAGCTGAGAGGAGCAGGATTGCTTCTCTTTTGTTTCTGACACTGGCAAAACCAAGCGCCAAAATCTGTGCACTGGGTGGAACAACCAGTGGATGGACAGGTGGATGCAAACACTTTCCATGCTTATCAAAATTCTAAGTTTGGGACTCCTAGTTATACTACCCTTTCCCCATTGCCCAACTGGGTTGAGTGTACCATTCTTATAATAGCTAGTCACATTTCAAAGACAGAAAATTGGGAGGATGGTATTCCTTGTAAATATATTGAGATATTTTATGTACTGCAAAAATACTGAATATAGGGTAGAATGAATGGCCAGCATTAAGAGAAGAATTGGTGGGTGTGACTATTTCTCCTTTCACTTGTATTGTTTGCAATATTATTAAATTTTAAAGCCTAAAATAGTCTATGGAAAGGAAAACAAGAGTAAACATTTATCGCTATTGTTTTATTTAGTAGACCATTATCCCACTTTTCATGATACCCATCCTCCCAGGACAACTTACAGAGCAATACCATTCTAAAATAGCAAATGCTTCAAGTAATACAAGTGACCTTAAATAACACTAAAATTTTCCTCAGATACAAACTGTTATTACACGTTCCCAAGAAATCATCTCAAAGAAACTTATGCTCTGACCCTGTGTCCCACAACAGTTTTTAATAAGATTGAACACCCTGAGAGAGATCTATATTTAAAAAATCCACTTTGTCAGATGAAATTGGTGCTTGAGACTTCAGGTATAAGTAAATCCTATGTGTCTGTCATTTGCCATTTAATAAAGAATTAAAATAGTAAATAGATCAGTAAGTAGGTTGATATATACAGGAAGATGCTTTTTTTAAAAAAAAGGCTACCAAAAAGAACAAAAGCTGCCAAAAAAAAAGTCAGAAATTTAAGTTTCTTTCACCCTTAAATTTTTTTCACTAGGAAATGCTTCTTAATAACAGTAAGATCTGTCAAGGTCACCATGACTTTTGTACCTCATCTTCTATCTCTTATTTTACACAGTCTGCAACTAGATTGTAAGTACTGAACCGTTCACACTAGGAGCTGTATGTAGGACAAGAAAATTGACATAAGAAAATGCAGGTTTTAGCACGAGAGATTATGAGGGCAATCTGAAATCTATATGGAGAATGAGAAAACTGTATTGGCAAATTATGCCACTTTACTTAGTATGGTAAAACAAGGGCTTCATAGTTATTCATTGTGGTCAGCTAGTATTACAGAAAACAGATTTCACAGAGCTCAACCACAGCTGGCACTAATGTTCCAAAAGAGATGCAAGATTATTTGTTTTTCAAATTTCATCTAGGGCAAACTTGTTGTTTCTTTTAGAAAAAAAAGGTCATCTAGAAGCCTCTTTGTGACACTGAGTTTCTCTGCACATTAGTGCCTGTGACATACTGGTACACATGCAATTTTCACTGCATGTATAAATTGGTGCAAGGCTGAACTTAAAACAACACTTTCATTTCATCACCTATAACTGGATGAGATATGAACTGCCAAGAAATCACAAGACCCTATGAAAGTTAGGTAACAGCCTGTTATGAGCTGGGAAGAATTTGGGATGTTCAGGTAAATGGGGTATGTCATTCAATGCTACTTTTAGAGGCAACAAGCATGGATCTCCTTTCCTGAACCAAACTCTCCATGAGAAACAAAAACATTAAATTTTCAGTCATGAATTATTTAAATTGATATTCTAAATACTTTTTAAATAAATTGACAGGAAATAAGAGTTGATAAACGTGCAACCTAAGGGAGAAGGAGGAAGATGTGAAATGCAATAAGTAGAAGAATAACTGGGAGGGAGGCATCTCATTCTTGCCAAATACATACATGAAGTCTGAAATCTGAAAGTTGCACACTCGATTCCTTTTGACCTTGGTGTTTGTAAAGGGAATAAATAACACGTTCAGGAATTACAGACCATTGACCTGTCTTGTTTGAAAACATGCAGTCTGTTCTACTATTTATTTAATAAAAATAAACACCGGGCATCTGTGAAGGATGGACAAGGGGGAAAGCACCGAAAAACAGAGTTACACTGTTGTGCTGCCTGTTTGATATGTGCATTATGACATGCAAAATGGACAGAAATATGCATCTTTGGAGCATATTAAAAAGATGTTGGGATATAGTATTTCGATGGCTAAACTGAAAGCAATCCCCAAAGAACACTTCCCCCTGTTTCTCTTCCTGCAACTCTTTTTCTACCTTAAAAAGTTATGAGATATTTTCACACAGCTCTGCTTACAAAGCAATAACATTTTAAAAAATATCTTGTATAAACTCCATTTAAACTTTAGATGCCTGCAAACTTAAAAAGCTAGAGTATTATCAGTCTTACCAGGTTGACCAGAGTGGAAGCACGAGCAGATGAACTCATGCTACTTTATTGTCAGGCTACATTAACAGAATCATGCAAATCTGAAATCTCCCACCATCTTCTTTACAGTCCGAGAAACCTCTTGCTCCTCCCATTATGCAGCTGCAGGCTATGCTGTCTATTATCTATCCATTCCCTAGGCAGTATCTTTTTGCCCTGTCTCCCAGGTCTTTTCCACATACCATTAACAATATTCAGGATTAGTAATTTCAAATGCATGAGGATCAAAGTATTGCAGCTTTGCTACATGATTACACATTTAGATTTTACATCCATAGTTTGTTTACTTGTTTGTTTTTAATTCTAAGGAGATATGTTGCACAGGCATCAATATTTCATCACTTTCTACAGAGCTTTCTATTTTTAATGTGATAAAAAATTCTGACAGAACTCAGGAAAATGCGTAAATGATCAACATTTTACTGATTGTTTTAATGAAATAAGATCTGAAGATTGCGTAGAAAAACTCAGCAAGCAGCATTCCACAAATGAGCTCTTTTCTCCAAGGAATAAAGGGAAATATTAAATGGCACATTTAAAGATGCTTTAGAGGATGAAGGACTAAGCATTTTTAACTTGCCTACCTTTGTGGCTCTGAAGATGCATCTTCTTGAGAAACAGACAATTCTCCATGAAGTCCTTTAGTTAATTCCTTTCACAGTGTTCCATAGGTATAGTCTTAGAATAATGAACCACCTAAAATGCTAAGCACATTGATTAAAGAAAATTGATCACGGAATTATATTTGAAGCTGAATAGTCAGAAGGAATGAAACAGGGAACTCAACAGTATCACAAAGAAAAGCATGAAATAGAAAATTCAGAGGAGGAGCAATTTATCATCCATCCATCCATCCATCCATCCATTTATTGATTCTATAGCCACACATCTCAACAAATGGTTAGAAATTACAAAAGGGAGGAGAATTGTATGGAAATCCTGAGAATGGAGAAATGAAGATTCCTTCTCATGAATTCTGATGTTAAGATTTACATGGCTGGATCACAAAGTGAATTAATTTACATGGCTGTATTATAAAATAAATAACTAGTAAAACTGAATTAATTTTGAAACTGGATTCCATCTGACACTTCAAAAAATAAATGGAGGGAGCTCTTAATTATGCCCCTAGGAGTGACCAAGAAATCCCTCTGAAGAATTTTGTTTCTTGTTCTTATTTCATAGTATTCTGGATGTAGAATCTATGGGTTATTCTGGATGCATAGATTATTTTTAAAGTATGTAGGCAGCACTAATGTAACATTAAACAATATTGCAATGAGAATTCCCAACAAACATTTCTGTCTACAATACAGGACCAGCTTTGTTGATTAATTCACTTCCAATTCCTTTTGTCCTGTTGTTACATTGTGATCTTGGAACTGTATCAATATTGCTGCTTTGATATAATTTTATGCAAAACTTTATGCATGAACTTATAAAAATATATGTAAAGAAAGCCCATTCCATCTAATCCAACAATTCAAACAAAATTAGACTGAAAAAATGTCAACTTCATTTGAAATTGGAAAGATAGTAACATAACGTTAAACAATACCTAGTACAATTTCAGGGATTTTTTTTTCATTTCACCATGTACTGCATAATTTTGGTAGCAACATGTTATAGTATACAGTTTAATCCTAACATTCAAAAAACTTTTTATTCTATGCATAAACATCTGCTTACTCAAGAATAAATATGGTCATCCTTAGATCTTCATCTAGTAATAAATACTAGAATACTAGATACAACTCAAAAATTACTATACTATAATAGAAACATAGTAAACAAACAAATCTTATGGGAATGATGAGGAAATTCTAACATACATGCAATTAATATTATGCTTTCTCTATTTAAATACTAGCAGGACATCATTAGGACCTGATATCATCTATTCCAGTGACAATTCCTAATCAATGGGAAAGGTGAAATGATGTGACTTCTTTTATTACCTTAAGAATTGTCACTGTGATATTTTTTTGAATTTCTCAATCATTCTCTTTCTATAACATCCATTTATTTTATATCATATTTCCTATATTCTAGGTTGCTATATCTTTTATATAATGTTGTGATGATGTTGGCTATCATAGTAGTAATGATATTCCTCCTCCAATAATTTGCCCAAGTAGAAAAACATCTCACAAACAGAAAAAAAAGTACAGAAATCTTAAATTTAAGATTTAAAATTTAAAGGTTTCTTTAAATTTGAACATCTAAATAACTAGGAACTTTAAACAACAATAATAAAAAAGGAATTGCTCATTAAAATCCAATAAGAGAATATTTTACCTACTATCCTGATTTTTAAAGTTTTGTCTTCATGCCTCTTCTATTTTGACTTTAAAAATAGGAAGGAAGGAAGATTACTTTAAAATGTTGCAAAACAACATAGAGAAGATTTCATTTATTTTTACTATTTTAATTTGTTTTATTCTCAGACTATTTTCCTTTCCCAATAAAAACTTTAAAATGTAACCTGATAGCTATAAAAGTATATTTTGGAACTAAATAAACAATTATTATTTCTATTACTGGAAAATGATACATAGAATTGATAACTGGGTTACTTTGAAATAATTGTCTCACAAGAAAAAGGATGGTAATATGTCTACTTCATGGCACTAAGAATGCTGCTACATCTGTAAGCAAAATCAAATTAAACACTGATGGGGACAGAAAGCTGGCAGAAAAGAGGCAGAAAGATGTGAGAGCAAAGTAGAAAATTGGGAATATAGTACCAGCCCAGTGTAGGGGAAATATATGAAAATGAAAAACCATGCCCATCAGATATGTTGACTTGAATGCAGAATTTTAAAGCAATCAAATATTGAGTTTTCAAAATAATGTAGGTAAAGAGATAGGAAAAATGAATTGCCCATGCCCAAAAGGGAGAAAAACTGTGAAATGTTGTGTATTTCTAAAGTAAGCAGCCCTATTCATAAAACTGAAATAGTGTGTTTCTTATAACTGGTGACTACACTTTTGATTTTGAAATTTTATATCATATTAAACCAGGGGAGTCCTTTGTGTGTGATTTTTTTAACTTACTGTTTATTAATAGATTTGAAGGTCAATCCCTATAGCACCTTTTACTTTTAAAAACATTCATCCTTCATACTGCCCATATATTCAAGTGTCATTTATTCTAGTGACACACTGAGATACTTGCAAATTCAAATAATCATATAAATGAGGGAAATAAAGAATCAGAAAGCCATTTCCACTGAAAGGGTGGGGAAAGAGATGGAAGGCACTTGAAAATGCATAAATAGTTCAAATTGTACAGTGATGTTTGAATGTGATATGTGTCATGACAGGAAGTCATTCCATCTCCATAAAAATATAAACAGAGGTGCTTGTGATTTTCTTTACCCTAACCACAAAATAGAATTATTATGCATCCCATAATAATTTTCAGATGAGCATAAAATGCTTTGTATGGAATTATATTTTTATTTCATTTTTTTGGTTTATTAACTATTTTAAATATTTCTTGTTATTTCCTATTTTAGTTTATTTAGTTGTTATTTAAACGTTTGTTTAAGGATTTCTATTGTTCCAATGCTATATTTTGTTTCCTGTGTTTCCCAGGTATCTTCAGGATTATGGTGCCTGTAGATTCTTCATTCGTGTGTGTGTGTGTATATATATATATATATATATATATTTGTTCCTGAGGTTGTTCGGCGAGTATTGTATGTGATCTTTGGTTATTCGGTTTTTCTCCACGTAGAATTGGAAGTATCTAGGCAATCGTTTCCGATGAAGTCTCATTCATCTATCTTCAGCGCTTGCTTTCTTCAGCTCTGTGTTCTCAGTAGTAATTGAGCTTGCCAGCTTGCTTCTTCCCTTTTAACTGCTAGTGGGCGGTGTGAGCTTAAATTGGGGGGGTTTGAGCCTGTTCTGATTTGGTAGCGTGGGATTGCTGTGTTCTGAGTGGCTGGGGGTGTGTTCTGCTTAGGTGGGGGCCTGGCTGTGCTCAGAGTTAGTCTCTTAGTTCTGGGATTTGAGCTGGTGAGCGTGTGGACTGGTTGTTTGGGCTTCGGTTTTGTGGTCGGCCACATCTTTCATGGTGATGGTGTCAGTTTGCTTTCTTGTATGTCAGAAGGTGCAACGTTGGTAGTGGGCGCTCAGTATGGCTTCATGGTATGCGTGGTCGTGTCTCACTCTTCTGTGTGGTTGTGAAGTCTTTTTCGTGCGTCGAAGCGTGGTGGTAGCATCTGTGTGGCAACTTGTGGTGTGGTCTGGTGTCATTCTTCATGTAGGTACTCTTTATTAATGGAGGCAGTTTCCAAATGTGATTCTGGATAGGGAGGAGGTATCATCTCGTTATTCATTCCGCTGTGTGGGCGTTTTTCATATCTCTATGCTTTCTGATGTATTCAACAACGATACCATCAGAAAAGAAAGATGACTACCAGGACCCACACCCACATAGGGCCACACAAGATGCCTAACTCTCAATGTGGCACTATAAACTCTAGCCACTATTAGAAGAAAACCCCAGCCACAGACATTCATCAGAGATCCGATAGAGTTTGAAATAAAGACCTGAGCAGCATGAATAGAAAGATGATTTCCAGCAGACTGTCAATCATTTGGAAGGCCTTGCACTCTCACATAGGAAAGATCTCCACACCACAGGCCAGGCAATAAACACACTGAGCACAGACAGACTCCCTCTGATGCCTCCAGCTCAGAACCACGCCACCCCAGGCACGCACACACCAGGTGAATACCTGCTTGCTGATGAAATTAGCGTAGCAATCCTTTCAGCATGGGGCCAAGCTGCATTGAAATGCCTCAAAACAAAGAACAGAGTGTTGCCAGCCATCAATAGCCATCAAAACAGACCAGAAGAAACACGAAACACCCATCAATCAAAAACTCCAAGTCACCATGAACCACAAACACCAGGTTAACAGCCAATCAGAATATCGCCACCTTCAAATTTATGAAACAGAGAACTGTGAGACGTCACACTTCCATACAGAAAGCCTGATATGGCAGATGAGATTCAGTGAAACCGTTGCTACAACTTTAACAGAGACTACAATGACGTGGAATATACGATGGAACACGTAATACGAAGGAAAGCTTAAACAGCACAAATTGTAAGTACCACCGAGAGCTTATAAAAAAAAAAAAAACATATGTATAATATATATATATATATATATATATCTCAGCATGCAATATAGGGCATGGCAAGATAAAATAGCTAGACCAGGAAAGCTGCAGAAAGAGCTGTGCTAGAGAAACTTTAACAATGGATCAAGAGCATTGTCATGGCAATCCCAATTACTATTATTCTCATTGTAGTCTTTGGGTTTTGCATGTTTCAGCAAATAATGATAAGAATTATATCTTGAAGTATATGTAACCAAATTCTCTTCTTCTGGATGAAACTACAAAGTACATGGCCAATGGGGTCTAATTTGAATTAAATTTTATGGGCATTCAGAGGTTGAAATGAAATAAGAAATTCTCAGTGTTGACCTCTCATAGCCTCTCTATAGAGATCTTAATAGAAATATGTTTTAAATTACAGTATGTTCCAATTACTGTACATTTGTGGGACGATGTGAGCTCCCTCTATGGGCTAATTTAACGTCGACAAATTCCAATAAATCTTTTCTTATAACAAAAGACTCTGTGTAGCCTAGTGGAAAAGGTGTCTGCCTAAGGTGTCTAAGGTTATGCTCTTTTGAGCATGAGCAAAATGGCTACCATAAGGATGTTTGAAGCTGCCACATTTGAAGCTGCCGCGTGTGTTTGAAGCTCCCGGGTTTGAAGTTGTTGGGTTTGAAGCTGGTCCATGTGTTTGAAGCTAGCGTGTTTGATGTGGCTGGCTACGCTTGTAAATTTGAGGCTGACTTTAATATTGTTAGACGGTAGGGGAGTCCTTTTCAACCTTTTCCCCATTTCTCACTTGAACTTTTAAAAAAGTTTTATTTCAACTTTTCACACACACACACACAAAAACCTATCCTATTTTAACTACTTATGTTCGGCGAGAAATGCTGGGATTCTCAGCTATTATTGTAAGGAAGCTGTTATATATGTTTAGCTTAGGACCATAAGGATTCTTTGAATGACTTTGACTGCAGACAACAATGTGGAGAATAATCCTGGCTGTGAAACATGCTGTTGCGGCTGTATAAAAATATAGAATAAGTGCGATTAGGGACAATTGTGGCAGCTTTATAGAAGAAAGCAATAGCAGAACTCTGCCTGAGTATTGAATCTATGAAGTGCTAAGATTGGAATTAATTCCTGGCATAAGTAGTGGAGATACCTAAAAAAATTAACTAGTATGCAGTTAGCCAGAAATCTGAGGTTTCTTTCTTTGTTTCTTTCTTTTTAAAATCTGATGGAACTGCCAAGAAGAGACTTCAGTAATGATACTAGTGGAGAACATTAGCAGTATGGAAGAAAATATGAGAAATGATATCTGTTCAAATTTCTTGAAATGCTACAAACCTGGCTAAGGAATATCAGCTAAATATTTTTAAAAAGGTCTATATTGAGGTCTCTTTCTCAAGAATAATTAAACTGTCATATATCTATGTTTGATGCCATTCTGGAGCATTCAGTGAAATTATCAAGAATTATGTGGAAACAGGAACTGCAGTTTCTAACACATACCCCAAGCATTTTAAACAAAAATCATTCATGGTTCCTATTTTCTGTAGATGTAGAAGATGACAATGTTAAATTCAAACATTCAACATTTAAAGTGCTTTGCAGCACTTTAAAACAGATTTGATTGGTACAAATAATACAAAATTCAAAAGTTTTTATTGTTGTTTCTCCCTTTGTTTGCTTTGACATGAGATTTCATTCATGTTAATTTGGAGAGCCACCTCCCTTAGCCTTAAGAAAGATGTAATAGAATTTCTAAACTTAAGCAGCATGTGATGATCCAGAGTGTAACACAAACATAATAAAACCAGAATGTAAATAAACATCCTTTAATGCCTCCAGCTTGGCCCCACTGTTCAATAATTCTCAGTTGGAGATTAAACTTATTCAAAAATAGTCTTCAAAAGAAAGCAATACAGTCCAAACTCAATGAGCAGATGAAAGTGAAATAAAAAACTGAAACAAACTACAATGAAGGAATTTCCACAATGGACCAGGATAAGTAATTACCAACTTCAAGCAGATTACAAGGCACAGTCTGTTGGAAGGACACCAACCAAGATAACTTCAGCCCAAAATAAAACAGGCTTTGCTTCTAGCTACACTGTGTTTTAAACAACTCTCTTATATACTATTCTCCCCAGCTGCAACCAATGAGGGGGATCATGGCTGCTTCCTCTCTCATAAGCCAAGTTGTTTCTTTCTCCGTTCTTCCCTGCATGTCCTAGGATGAAGAAGGGATGGGCCTGGTTCTTCCTCTGACTTCCCAGCTGGCCTCTGCCCTTCTCCAGCCTCCTCCACAACCTCCAGAGCCAAACCTCCACTCCCTGTTGGCTGTTCCTCCTTTCCCTCAGAGTCCAACTCTAACAAGGGCATGACACAGCAGCTACGTTTAACTCAATGGATGATTATTTATATTTTGCAAACATTGACGGCGAGGCTTTCAATTAATATATTAGGGCTGAGAACCTGCTCCTACCATTATAATAGTGAAGAATTTGCTGCTTGCTGAAAGCTTACCTCATTATAGTTTGACATAATTGGATTTTTTCTCCATTTTATGCTTGTTCTTCATATGTTATATTATTTGTTTTTTCATTATGTTTCACTGTTTTGCTCAATAGTCTATCCATTTTTGTCTTTCCACAAAAATAATACTACTGGTTTTTGAAAAAAACCTGTTGTTGTGCTGCCTTAAAATTGGAGCACTTACATTTCTCTCAGTGGCATATCTTCTAAAAGATAGTTGAAATTCCCTGAATCTGTCTTTCAGTTCAATACCCAGACCCATAGGAGTCTGAAAGCACAATAGTTTCTTGGTTTACCTATTCAGGATGTTTGTTTGCTATCTAAGCTCACATTATCTTTAAGAGTCTCCAGAATGACTATCTCTTTAAGTTAATAATAATTTCTCTTTACTTTCTTGTTTCACTGTTGGTAATTTCACATCCTAAGGGGTGATTATTTTTAATTATTTTGCAATGTGTCTGACATCTTTTGGTCTTTAAATTGTCCTTTACATTTATCAACAATTTTATTCTTTTTGAATTGGAAAGCTATTCTTTCTTCTTTCTATTAACATTTTAAATAAACTTTGAGGCAAATACAGCCAATAGCATGTATATTTTGTCCCTCCTGCCTCAATAATCAACCCAGAAATATATAGTCAACTAGTATAAATTGTAAAATCAAGAATATAACTCAGTGAACAAATAATGAGAAAATATAATCCCATAGAGGAAAGATAGGCTCGATTGAGAAACAAAAAGGAAGTTGTGGAAATGAGAAGGGAAAATAATGGAGAGTTTTTAATGTATAAAGAATAAACATTATAAATAGTATAAGTAAAGAGGTGACAAATGAAGGGAAAGATAGATTAGTAAGGTTTGTATGAGAGCAGACAACAAAGGCAAGTACTTCTAGAAAATTAAAACATTATATTTGTCAAATCCAGACAAGAATATGCAGTTCTTGCAGCTAATTTTTCTCTCTCCCTAAATATTGGCAAGTGATTGCTAAGTGTTGGAATAAAGAATATTTTTGCTCCAAATATCAACTTTTTCATCACCATGTGGAATCAGAGCATACAAATCACTGACCATGAATTATTAATATATGTATTAATGAATGATATAGTTTGAATGACCAACTTCCTCATTTCATCAATGCTGCATCCACTTCATTCAACTCTGCAGAAAGATTTTGACCAATCAGCTATTTTTTTTTAATTTTTATTGGTTTTTAAAACAAACATGAACAAACAAAACATAAAAACATCAAGCCATCTTCCATAT
>BHFT01066307.1:0-10236 GCA_004320025.1 Laticauda laticaudata | reverse complement strand
ACAGTGTTGGAAACAAGCAGATATTCCAAGAGAGGAGATGGTTATACAGAAGATAACAGCCTGTGCAGAGATGGACAAATTAACCTTAGCACTTAAGGAAAAAGAAATATTAGAATATTATAGAAGCTGGGAATGCTGGTATGACTGGATAAAACAAAAATAGAAAATATATTAGTAAATAACATAAAATGTAAATCATAATTATATATTCGCAATAAGATGTATTTGTAAATGTATCAGTAATATTGACAACAAACAAGGAACCATAGACTGTCGATAGTAGAATTGTTAGTTTTTTTAATCATTTTATTTTTTTCTATTTCTTTTCATTCTTCTTCTGTGCGTTGTGTTTGTTTGAGATTTTGGTTTTGTAATCATTAAAGTTTGTTTAAAAAAAAAATCTCCTTAGTAAATCTAATGTGAACTGGTGATTTGTCATTGAACAACTGTCTAAGATGCAATTTGGTGAAAAATTCTTGGGATTTATTAAAACAATCTATACCATACAAACTGTAAAAGTGATAGCAAATGGAGAAACCATGGATGGTCTAGAAATAAGCAAAGGAGTGAGGCAAGGATGCCCACTGGCCCATTATATACTATCCACAGAAGTATTATTGCTTCAGATAAGACAATCAGGATATTAAAGGACTTACTGTTAAAAAAGAGGAGTATAACTCCAAGCCTTTGCCGATGATATGGTATTTATTATGGAGGACTCAAAAGAAACAAGTTCTATACTAATAAGAGAAATAGAAGATTTTGAAAATATGGCAGGGCTCAAAATTAATTAAAAAAAAAACAAAAATAATAAACAAAAATTGTACCAAAAGACAAAATGAAAAACTATCAAATGAATTATTTATGCAGATAGTCAAAAAAGTAAAATATCTTGGGATTTGGCTTACGGCAAAATGTTCATTGATAAAAGAAGACAACTATGATAAATTGATACTTCAAATTCAAAAAGATCTAGATAATTGGCCTAATTTACAATTGACATTGTTGGGGAGAATAGTGACTGTAAAAATGAACGTTTTACCCAAATTATTATTTCTGTTCCAAACAGTGCCAGTCAAATTAGGAAGGAATTTCTTTGAGGATTTAAACAAAAAATTGCGAAATTTATTTGGCAGAAGAAAAAAGCCGGATAAAATATAAATTACTGCAAGATAGCAGAAGCAAAGGAAGATTTGGCCTCCCAGACTTTGATCTATATTATCAGGTGGCAATAGCTACATAGCTCAAAGATTGGATTAATCTGACAGATAAAAGAATACTAACAATAGAGGGTTATGATCTGCAGCTTGGCTGGCACGCATTTCTCTGGGATGGGAAAAACAAGTACCATACTTATTTCCAAAGACACCGGGTGAGAGACACTGTATTATCAGTTTGGGAGAAATTAAAAAAGAACCACGATGTGAAAATACCACTATGGCTATCGACGATGGAAGCACTAATGTATCCCAACGCTTTAGACCTAAACAAAATGATAAAATACAAAGTTCTTCCAAATGAAAATGGGGAACTAAAAATGCAAAACCAATTAAAACTATAGGGAATTGAAATAGGATGGTAGCCTTACTTTCAGGTCCAAATATGTTATAAAAAAGATAAGGATCAATTTGGTTTCTGTACAACACAGCAAGAATTAGATAAAATATTACAAGGAGTTGAAAAAAGTGATTAGTAAAATATATAATTACCTATTGGATTACAAAATGGAAGAGGAAATTGTTAAAGAAAATATGATAACAAGGGCTAAAAACTTGGGCCATAGCATTTATTTGGAACAATGGGAACATATTTGGCAGGTAAATTATAAGCTAACATTGTCGGTCTCCTACAAAGAGAACTTATATAAAATATTTTACCATTGGCACCTCCCCCCAGCAAAAATAGCTAAAATGTTCCCAAATATGACAGCCAAATGTTGGAGATATAACCATAGTCAGGGAACGTATTTTCACAAGGGATCCTCAAGCATGGAGATACTGGCTTAAGAATAAATCCTGGCCTTCCAGTTTTGAACCTCCCTGAAGATGGACCACTGACCATGATTGTGCACATCTTTGGTCCGTGCTTCAGCATTGGAGAGCTCTGATAGATCAGATTTGGGACAGAAACTGCCTTGTAGGGGTGGTGGAGGAAGGGGAGACCATCAGCCAGGTAGAGGGAGTCACAAATCCCCTCTCTGGGTTGGCAATTGCTCACTCCCAAAGATGTCTGAAGCGGTGGTCTAAAATGGCTACCCTGAAGGGGAAGATTAAATTGGAATAAGATTGCGCAAGAGAGAGAGAAAGAAGCGAACAGCAGGAGGAACAGGATGATATAATTAAATGGAAGGTACCCCCAGGATTAACATTTCAAAGAATTGTTAAGAAAGGATTTAAAGCGGCGAAGAGAGAAAAAAGGTGTGAATTGCTTTTGACAGCAGTGGGGCTTTGAACCGAGAAAGGTAGAAGCTGGAAGAAGGAATCATCTAATCAATCTAATCTAATCTCCTCTCCCTTCAATCTTTCTAATTTACGCTCACTGGTTAACAGGATGGATGAAATTTATCTCTTTAATAGAGGGAATTCTGATTTTCATAATTCAGCTGTTCTTTGTTTTACTGAAACCTGGCTTATAATGTTAGCTTATAATTTACCTGCCAAATCCACAAATTCATGGGGACAACACCATATACATCTCAGAAATTCAGACATTTAGATCAGACAGAATTAAAGAGTCATCAGGTAAAACAAAAGGTGGAGGATTATGTTTATATATCAACAACAGCTGGTCTCAGGATATAACTTAATATATGTTTTGTGATGAAAACTTAGAGTCTTTACACATCAATTAAAAGCCATTTTACTCTCCACATGAGTTCTCCTCATTTCCCCTAATAGTTGTGTATGTTCCTCCACAATCCTGTGTAAACAAGGCATTATGAACTCTTGCTGATCAAATTATGGAGGCTGAAGCCAAACACCCAGGTTCCCCTCCCATCATTTTAGGAGATTTCAATCAAGCAAATTTAAGGAAAGAGCTCCCAAAATATTTCCAGCATGTAAAATTGCCGCCACCAGAAGGCAAAATAGCTTTAGACCACTGCTACACAACAATAAAAGATGCTTACTAGGTCTTTACCACGAGCAGCTGTGAGACACATCTGACCCACTGCATGATTCACCTATGTAACCTGGCCTACAAAGACTTAAAACCATTAAACCAACAATTAAATTCAGTGAAGACTTTGGTCAGATGGGCAAAGCTGAAACTCCAGGCCTGCCTTGATTGCACCTTATTGGAATGTTTTTTGAAGATGCTCTGCAGACTAGATGAGCTCACAGAGATACTGTAACATTCATATATTAGCTTTTGTGAAGACTTATGTGTACAACAAGGAACCTGCAAATATAGGGTAAAAATAAAACCTGGTTCACAGCTAAACTTAAGCAACTACGTTGTTCCAAAGAGGAAGCTACAGAAAAGGTGACACAATGCTTATACCAACCAGGGCCAGAAACATATTAACAAGAGAGATCAGAGCAGCATAAAAGAGCACTCTGAAAAGTTAAAGAATCAGTTCTCACAAATGAACCAGAAAACATGTGGAAAATTCTTAAAAACTCACTGGCTTCAGCAACCTCCTTCTTCAGGCAAAGGAAATCAAACAATGGCAGAATGACCTGAATGTGTTTTACTGCAGGTTTGAAAAAAGAAATTACAGACATCTTACTCCACAACCCACATCTCAAACACCCAAACAACACAAGCTTTCTATAACTGCCCCAACCCATTGGGCTCACACCTCTGGTGATCAACAGAAAAAGAAGTGCAAAGATCTATTACACATGACAGAAGCCAGGAAAGGCACCAGGTTGCCAGCAAGATAACTCCTTCTTGCTTAAAAGTCGCTGTGCTGACCAATTGCCCATTCTCACCCGAATCTTCCAACAGATCACTAGAGGTGTGCTAATGTTCCTTCCTGCTTCAAATGTTCTGCCATCATCCAGTACAAAAAGAAGCCCCCAAGGAACTGAATGACTAAACACACCAATTGCTCTAACATCTGTAGTTATGAAAAAATCTTTTGAAAGGCTTGTGCTGTCCCAACCTGGAAAACCATCACAGATCCGCTTGTTAGATCCCATAACAGTTTGCTACCAAGCAAATAGATCGACAGATGATGCCTATTAAACATGGCTTCTGCATTACATCCTACAACACACCTTGAATCTCCAAATACCTATGCAAAGGTCCTCTTTGTAGAACTTCAGTTCAGCATTCAATACCATCATTTCCAGACACTCTTCTGAAGTAAATTAAACCAACTAGTGGAACCTGAACACACTTTGAAGTGATCATAAACTTCCCAAAAGCCCATGTCACACCATGAATGGCAACAGCGGATGTAAAACAGAGAAAAAACGCTTGCCATCCATGGAAATGCGATGCATCCGTTGTGTACTCACTGCGTACGTCTTTCATTACGCTCTATCCGTTGAGATACCGTTCTACTGCTATTCATCTTGCTCAAAAAAGTTTTGAGCTGCACAAAAACTTTGAGCGGATGAACTTGTCGCCGGTACAATCTAATCCACGACACATATGCAAAACTAAACGTTCTAATGTCCGTTGTCATCAAGTTTAAATATCGCTGTATCCTCATTGGCATCCTCTGGGAATCCGTGCAACTTCAATCACTCCAGCCGAGAGACGGACACAGGGAGGGAAGCTGAAGGTACGTGAGAACGTCCACACAGCGATAGTAGCACGGACATAGAAGGGATGGAAAGGTGGATTGCAGTTGTGTATAAAGCATTAAATGGACAAAAGGTTTGTATATGGGAGTATCTCGATATTTAGGATGTCTGGAGGATGTCTAGAGTATGTGGAAGGACACTAAGCGGAAACCGATATTTTCCTATAAAAAGGGGGAGGGAATCCACCTGGATCGTCAGTATCAGTCCAGCAGCCGTGGGTGGTGCAGACCTTCTTCAGCTTGCTCTTGCTCTTCCACATTATTCATTTGATGTCCACCATTGAATCATCGCACACTCCTTTTGGTAGCCGCGATTCATTCAACCCCGAGAACCAAACCCCTGTTAGACTGTTTCAACCTTTTCTAGCAAGGAGAAGAAGGAGACGTCCAAGAGTTGTGTGGGTTGATGATGGATCGGGAGAAGAGCGGCATTTGGCTGGATGACAAGCTGATGGTTGGAGCTGAGGGAATGAAGACACTCGTGCATTCCAGACTTCATGAGATGCCAGGTTTGATCGAAGTTGGAGCGTCATGAGGCCCAGGTTGCCCAAGGCAAAACATCAACTTCCATCCCAGCCTGGACCGCCTGGACTGAAGGTGGCACTGACTCTGCGGTACCTGGCCTCTGGGACCATGTACAGAACATGCAGTATGCCTGGAGGGTGCCACACAACACCATCAGCATTGTGGTCAGAGAAGTGGTGCAGGCCATCATCGAAGAATACCTGGAGGAGTCTCTCCAGTGTCCACCACTGAAGAGGCTGGAGGAAGTTGCAGAGCAGTGGTATCAGAAGTGGAACTTCCCCCAACCGTTGGAGCCATAGATTGGCAAGCACGTTGCCTGCAAAGTTCCAGCCAACTCGGGTCCACTTATCACAACTACAAGGCTTCTTCAGCATCATCTCTTTGCATGGTTGATGTGACTACAAGTTTCATGTGCATCGATGCTTCAGGCAACGGGTCAGCTTTCAGATGCCCAGATATATACACGCCAGTGACCTCAAGGATGGGCTGGAACACAACCTCATCATGGGTTTTTTTCAGATCCGCATACCCAAAGACACACAAGATGTGCCCTACTTCATCATGGGTGATGACTCCTTCTCCCTCAGAACCTATCTCATGAAGCCCTACACTTCAAGATACCTCACCTGTGAAGAGAGGATCTTCCACTACAGGCTGTCCAGGGCAAGACGGTGGTGGAGAACGCCTTTTGGCATCCTGGCCAACAGGTTCCAGGTACTTTCTCACCACCATGCAGCATCTCCCACAGGCTGTGAGGAGGATCGTGGAAGCTTGCTGCATCCTGCACAATCTCATGCGCCACCCGCTACCCAGTGTTGCAGAACAAGGCCTCGTGGACCGTCAACAAGGCAATGGGGACATGGAGCCCGGTGAATGGAGGCAAGGACAAACTCGATAGACACTGTGGATGTGCAAGGCCCCAACAGAGCTTCACGTGAAGGGAAGAAGCAGCACAACCTCCTGAGACACTGGTGCAACTCTCCAGCTGGAGCAGTGGAGTGGCAAGACAGGATGGTAGATGCTTAATGGATGCTTCCTTGAGCCTGTCTCATAACACTGATGAGATTGTGCCATGTATGTTGAGTGGCCCTACAATGAACAGGGCAATTAATAAAGAGCTTTGTTATGCTGAAATGTGTTGATCAATGATTAAATTGTTATTGATAAAAAAGGGCCATATGTGTTGGCAGCTGGGAGGGTGGACCATACAGTCCCACTATGCTTGCGCTGGAGGTTTATTCTATCCACAGCTATCCTTACCTGTCCCAAACTATCCTTACCCATCACAGCTATCCTTAACCACCCAGCTATCCTTACCTATCCACAAGCATGCAAAGGCTTAACCCTTTTTTCAAAGTTTTCACCAACACTTTATTAAGTAAAAAAATGAACCAAGTGTGTGAAGCAAAGATAACCTTATTTAATAAAAACTGTATGACTTTATATAAAGCAAAATGAACCAAGTAAAGTGTCTTAAGCAAGATAAGTGAACAGGTAACAACTCAGTCTCTGGCACTCTTCTCAGTCACTCTGAGGTATACCCTGGTCTCAGATGTAAAGGGGCCAGGGACTGTGGGAGGTGACTGTGGCTGGAGTGTTGGTCTGAGGAGCCATTGGGGTGCCTGGCCCCGAGAGTACAGCAGGAGATGATGTGTGCAGGAAGCTCTCAGAGAGCTGACTCAGTCCCGTGAGTTTGAGAGGCCCTTCATCAAGTACCTGGGATGTGAGGCCCAAGACTGATGACAGATGTTCTGACAATGGGCTTGGCTGTGGGGTGGGAAGGAGGAGTGTAGTGGGGCTGTCTGGTCTGCAGTGGGTGAGGTTGAGGCATCTGTGGATCTGTGACATTCGAGGAACCTGGGCCTGGACTGGGAAGGGCTGCCTCTGTTGTGGGAAGTCCTGGTAGTGGTAGCCTTGGTAGGTGAGGGGCTGTTGAAATCCGTGGAAGGGCTGTGACATCGCCTGGGGTGGAGGAGCGAATCTAGAGTGGGTAGGAGCAGGTGCAGCTGGCTGGAGGGTGGTGCAGAAGAGCTGTGATCTCTCCTTCATCACCTGGTACTGGGCCTTGGGCATTCCATGAGAATCTCGCTCATTTAGGTCATGAAGGGCTTGCGGCTTGAGGATGTATGTCGAAGTGGACAGCTGGGAGAGGAGATCTGTGCTGGCTTTTTATTGTGTTCCTGATCTCCAAGAGGACAGTGTGGCTCTGGCCCTCCAGTCTGCCCTCTCTGCCTGCTTCTGTGGAGGTGGAGCTGCGGGTGGGTTGGTCTCTGGTGGCTGCTTCTTCTTGCTCTATCTGAAACAGGGGATCCTCCACGTCCTCCGGCAATGGGGATGCAGCTGTCGGGGGGGTCTCTGCCGTGGGGCCCTCAAAGACACCCTCTGGACATGGTAGCTGTCTCCTGGCTGGAAGAGGAGTGGCTCTCTGTGGGCTGTCTGAGGGAGAGGTTGACAGAGGGGCTGCTCCTCGGTTGTGGACCTCACCCTCCAGGAAGCTGCACTTGGCCATGACATAGGCCCTCCCGGGTCAGTGAGCTTGAGAGCAGCCTGCCCGGATTTCTTCAGGTGCAGCTTGCCATACCAGGTGTGCATGTGCTTCCACCACCCCAGGAGGACATCAGCAGTGTAGCCACAGGTTTCCCGCCTTCTCTCTCCAAGCTGCCTGCTTTCTCTCTTGGTGTCACGATGAGCCTGTGGCCTTCCTCCACAGGTACTCATTCTCCCTCAGCCATTCCAGCACCTCCTGCCTCATGGTCCTCGGAAATGGAGTACTGTTTCTGTCTCCCTTCTCCTTCCCTTGCCTCTTCCTCCATCTGGCAGGGCCTTCAGGGCCTTCAGCAGCAGGGCTTTGAGGGCCTTGGGGCTGGTCTACCACAGCAGCAGCAGGAGAAGCACCAGCAAACCAGACAGGAGAAGCACCAGCACCAGCAGGAGAAAGCACCAGCAGCACCAGCAGCTTCAGAGTCAGCGCCAGGGGGGGGTGGGATGGTGGTTCTGTCCTTCTTGCCCAGGGCTGGCAAAGGAGTAGGCACAGCCTTCTCTTCTTCCCCATGGTGTTCTCTCAAGATGTCTCTGGCAGCAGGTCTTTCCTCTGAATGCTGACTGCTTGCGAGCTGCATCCTTTTTATATCGTGGAGCTTATGTAATTCATCTCCCCGCATGCGCAGTGAACGCTTTGCATCCGCTATACATCCGCTATGCATCCGCTTTGTTTCCTATAGGCGTCCGTGATGCATCCAGTCATCCGCTGTGCCTCCGCCCCTTCCACTACATGTCCACTTCGCCATTCTCCCCCGGAACCCCTGCGGATGTGTCATCCACTTCCATCTGCTTTCATCTGCAAGGCTTCCTACAAACATCCGCTTTTACATCCCCGCTACATCCTCCCCACATCGGTTCTTTCCATTCTTTTCCGTTCTATTTAATGCAAATTTGGGGCACTTTTGAGAGCGGATAACAACGGATGGAGCCACCCCCGAAATTTTGCTCATCCGTTGTGTCTTTTTTGCATACATTTTGCATCCGTTGGCCAATGTGACCTAGCCTTAACAGACAGGAAGCAGCAGGTGAAGCTAGGTGGAATCACATCCGATACCTGTACAATCAGCACAGCCCCACCCAAGGCTGTGTGCTATCTCCACTTCTCTTCTCCATATATACCGGTGACTGCATCTCAAACGATCCATGTGTTAAAATACTGAAGTTTGCTGATGACACAAAGTGATTGGTCTCATTCAAGAGAACGATGAGTCTGCATACAGACAGGAGGTTATACAACTGGCCTCATGGTGTAACCGGAACAATCTGGAACTGAACACACTTAAAACCGAACAAATGGTGGTAGGCTTTAGATGAAACCCTCCTATACTGCCACCTCTTACAATACTAGACAACACAGTATCAACAGTAGAGACCTTTGCATTTCTAGATTCTACTATATCACATGACCTAAAATGGACACCTAACATCAAAAACATCATCAAAAAAGCACAACAATGAAAGTTCTTTCTGTGCCAACTCAGAAAGTTCAAACTGCCCATGGAGCTGCTGATACAGTTCTACAGAGGAACTTTTGAGACGATCATCTGCACTTCTATAACTGCCTGGTTTAGTTTTACAACCCAATGGGACAGACACAGACTTCAGAGGTTAATTAGAACTGCAGAAAAAACAATTACTACCCACCTGCCTTCAATTGAGGACCTGTATACTGCACCAGTCAAAAAGAGGACTGTGAAAATATTTACAGACCCCTCACATCCCAGACATAAACTGTTTCAACTCCTTCCATCAAAATGACACAACAGAGCACTGCACACCAGAACAATTAGACACAAGAACAGTTTTTTCCCAAAAGCCATCACTCTGCTAAACAAATCATTCCCTCAACATTGTTCAACTATTTATAAAGTATACACTACTATTTTTGTTAAACTTCTCACCACTCCTTATCACCCACCCCCTCCCACTTCACTGTTTTCCAGTATTTGATTGTTGATTGTACCCTATGACTATCTTTAAGTGTTGTACATTATGATTCTTGATTCTTAATGAATGTATCTTTTCTTTATATACACTGAGAGTATTTACACCAAGACAAATTCCTTGTGCGTCCAGTCACATTTGGTCAATAAAGTATTCTATTCTGTTCTGTTCTATTCTATTCTGTTCTATTCTATTCTATTCTATTCCATTCTAATTCTATTTGGATAAGTATATTTTGATTCTAAATAGGCACTAATAAAGCTGAACTATAGATTGTTAAAGAGAAAATTTAATACCAATTGGATTTGATCTTTTAAAAAGCCCTGAATAATTGGGGGAAAAAAAGAAAAGAGGGGGAGAAGATCTGTAATAACAAAGAGTGCCATCTAAGTTAAATCTAAAGGCCCTGTCACACTGCCCAACGGATGCAAAACGTTTGTAAAAAGGACACAGCGGACGAGAAAAATGTT
>BHFT01066306.1:20000-23835 GCA_004320025.1 Laticauda laticaudata | reverse complement strand
GAGGTAGAAAGTGCTGAATAATAGCTACTGTCAATCAGTCACTCTTCTGAATCTTTCAATCCACCTCTCTCCTTTTTCTTAAACATTTCTAAGTTCAATTTTGATTTCTTCTGCATACTACCACCTCCTCAATTAAAGTAGAATTCTCCCAAGGGTCTATTGAAAAGTCTATTAAATAAATAAAGTTAAATATGTTGTTGCTGTATCCCCGAGATTTCCAAGCGTCCTGTCTGGTGCCGCGCTGTCCCTTTCAGTCAGCCCCAATCCTCTTCCCGTCGTCGCTTCGATAAAGTTTATCCAAAAGAATCTATCTACCATGTTTCTCATATAATAAGGCCAGGTCTTATTTTTTTTTGAGCCCCGAAAACATGGCTAGGCCGTCTTTTCGAGGGTGACTTAATTCCCCCTTTGCATCTTTGAGTGGGTGGGCGGCGACGGCTTGGATGTTAACCTCGGCATTGGTGGGGCACTTCGTATTGGGGTCAACGCAGGCAGCACCATATCCAGGTGTGCAACAAAGGTACTTCCTAATGGCAAGCCGCCCCCAACATTCCTCCCCATTTAAACATTCCTCCCCATGTTTAAATATAGGCCTTAATTTAGGGGGAGGGGCTTAATTTCATTTCATGCCTATAAAACATGCTGGGACTTCCTATTGGGGGAGGCCGTATTGTTGGAGAAACAGGGTAATTAACAGTCAGATAAAGAATTCCAAATCATCACCATCCTTGGAGTTTTCTGAAACAATAATTTCTGAACCACATAGATTTCCCTTTCTCTCATTGCAGTCCACACTTTCACTTCAGTCAACCCAGTCCTTTCGCCCATGCTACTCTCTCCTCCGCTTTTTAGCCACTTTCTTTTCAGGCTCTCAAATGTCACTTATTCAGAAGACTATAACTTGCTGATCTTCCTCTCCACCACTAAGTTCCCCTTGCCACACTTCTTTCAAGCGATCACACAAGCTGTCACTTACTCGCTTTTTGGCATCGGTGACAGTCTGGACTTTGGAGCCTCCATTGACAGGAGGCTATCTCTTGCTTGTTGGGCTCTGGAGGGCTCCTCTTCGCTGCCGGGGGGTTGCCTTCCCCACACTACAGCTGGAGTATGCCCCACACCAACATGAATCTCTCTGGGATTCGAGCACCTCTAAAGATCGCACCAACCGCAAGAAGAGATTAACTGAAACAGCGATCGGGCTTCTGCACCTCTACTCGTCCTTGCCTGCCACCGGAAGTCTCCGAGATTCCCATCTAGCTCTTTCAACAGCCCAAAGATATTGGTTTGCTTCTGAAGAAATACTTCCAGCTTCTTGATAAACCTGCTGGGATCCAGCATGCTGCAGCTGTAGTCTTTGCTTAGCACCCAACTGGTTGGCTGAGAAGTCATCTGTGGCGATGGACCACAGAGCATCAAACTTTCCACTTTTTCTCTTCCAGAGTGCTACCTGTACCTTCAGCCATCTGGTGCTGATGTTTTGGTCATCCTTCCTCATCCTCAGGGCATTTGCTTAGCAGTTTGATCCTCAATGTTCAGCTACTTTTTGTTCTTTGCTGCAAAGCTTGATCATGAAGACAGGAGGATGGGTAAACATAAAGCAAACTGAAGATCCTAAGCTCACTGAGAAGGATTATTGAGGGCATGTTGTGCATATTCTTCCCGCAGGACCCCAGACTGCATTAGCAAGTTCAAAAATTTTCCCCACCCAAATTAAAGGCTTCTAAGGGTTTTTTTTTCTTCCTTGACTTCTCTGTAGCATGAACCTGAGTGGAATCACTGGCTTTCCACTGGTACATGTTCTCTATCAGCATGAGGAAACTATGTGGATAATATGTATATGCATATAGGATACATCCAGGAAGAAAGATTTGAACATTGTCAGTGGAACAATGATGGCCTATGTCAACATGCAGGGCTTGCAAAAAAGACATTTCCCTCCTGACATTCATGAACAGTGACATTCTGACATTCACTGCAATGAACAGTGCAGTTTCTTGGCCTTCTTAGGAAACTGCCTTGATAAAGGCAGATCATTGGCCCAGTTAGCTAAGTATTATCTACATCAGGAGTGTCAAACTGGTTGCTCATGGGCTGGATGCATCACACACAGACCACTCCCACTCCAGATCTGCAAAAGGAAAAATGTCATGAAATATCACGTGACAGCAACATGATGCAAGGAGCTTGACTCTGTGGTCTATACAGAGTTGCAAAGTACATCTCAAGAACATCAGATAAGAGCCTATCTTAACCCAACATAAGCATGGAATATTCTGTGTATAAAGTGATTGCTCTAATTTGAGCAGTGGCTTATCTCATATATACACCTGGACAAATTTAAGAACCTCTTCTGTCTCATGAGCAATTTCAATCTGACAAAACTATCTGTGTTTGTTGATTAACAGAGGAAACGAATCAGGAAAAATCATCTTTGTTCCATGTTCAGTTATTTCAAAAAGCTCAGATGCCTACAAAGCTGCAAAATATTATCTGAACAGATTGATCTAAACCAGTGTTTTTTAATCTTGGCAGTTTTTAAATGGGTAGTCTTCAACCTCTAGAATTCTCCAGCCAGCAATTGCAATTGTTGCAAATTTGGCAAAGCAGCACTTATAGTTCACCCTAGGTGAAGAAGGTTTGGGTTCAGGCCCAGGTATAGAATGGAGATTTCATTGTCACTATTATAGACTATTATTGTATGTTTCTCATTACAATTTAATCTACCTTCTCTGCCCAAGAAGATAACTTAGAAGCTACAAAATGCAGCCCTCAGTTTCCTAACTGATAAGTAGTGGTACAAGAGACTAACACTTATCTTGTGAAAGTTGCCCTTTCTGCTTATCAGGCTACTAGAGCCACTTTAAGGTGGTTAAAGTTATTATTTATAAAGCTTTGTATGGATTGGATCCACTATATTTACAACCTGATTGAGGTAGATTTTGACCAGAGGTTAAGAGGACAAGCTGAGAATTCCTCCTTCACAAGAGGTTAAGGAGAGGGAGCCAGGAAACAAGCTCCCTCACTGTGGAGCAGGTTGTCTGTTGTCTAATTTCTTATTAGAAAGCCACATTTTATTTGGAATTAGCCAATTTAGGGAGCATATATTACATAATTTAATCATGTGATCTACTTTATGCTTTGTTTTGAGGTTTTCAATGGTTTTTATACTACTGTAATTCTTAAGAGTAGATGTCATTGTGTAAATAAATTCTAAACAATGAACCTTGGAAACAGTATTTTATCTTAGTGAATCCCAATATCTTTGTCTATTTCTTATCAGTATTTTTCAAGTTGCCCAATCCTTATCATTTAGGACTGTGTATTTATCTTTTTAGCTCTTTCATTTCTTTACAGAAGCCATCCATTTTCTGGTTAGTTATCTCACCTTTGGCTAAATATGTTTGTAGCTGCTGAATAAGAGATTTCAAAAACACCAACCGTTCAGAATTAGAAACTCCTAAAGCTTCTGGAATGCTGACAGGATCAGAATTAAAATAGCTTTCTCTCATACATCAGAAATGTATCAGCTTCACTAGGTTTATCAGCAATTTCAGCCATGTCAGCCCTTCGGGGTTTATTTTCCAGCTTTTCAATAAAAATCATCTTCCTACATGAAGGAATGAAGGGTTTTTTTCCTTGCAGTGAGCTTTTTTCTGCTTAACAATTAAATAAGACAAAAGTCTCAGAAAAAAAATAAAGATTTTAACAAGAAGAATATAAGACATGCAGCAACTGCAGCATGTCTTTATGTTAAATCCATCTCGGTAACAATCACTATTGTAATTACCTGATCACATGAAATACTGGACTTCTCTGATTGATTTATTACTGATCA
>BHFT01066306.1:0-15000 GCA_004320025.1 Laticauda laticaudata | reverse complement strand
GGGTAATTTTCTAGTCACATAAAAATATCTTTGCAGTTGCTGTTTTCTTGGAAAAAAAATACCCTAATGTGAAAAAAGTATCCACCTACTAATCTAGAATTCTTCTGTACTTTATATAGATGGTTCATTGAGAATGACTCATTGGCTGAAACAGGCAGGAAATTCTGCCTTGTATTTTTGCTTTCTTTGTTTCCTTTAGTGTTACTCACCTGCCTCCTTACAATAAGACATTCCTCCCCCCCCAGCCCAATTATAATTATGTACATTTTTTTTCTCCCTGGCTTTATTTTTTCTATAACTAAGAATTTTGTGACACCAGATATTTATTGGGTAGAGTTTATCTGATAGACACATAGGCTTAGAGGTCTTCTAGAACAAACTGTGAGGATACACATAAACATGTGTAACAAGACAACAAATCAAAACAAAAGAGAATTCTACTTTGTAAGTAGAGACCTCTTCTATCTAATAGTGATGATGTTCTAAGCTATTGTTTTGACATTGTTAATTGAATATTGTTGTTGTATCTGTACCATAAACTATAACACCAGGTTCAAATGACACTACTTACCCATGCTTCAAATTTCAAGCATTGCCAAAGTAATACTAAACATGATATCAAAAAAAACTTATGCAATACAATCAGAAGGTTATTACAATTGCCAAAATGTCAAAAATCTACAGACAGATGGCACTCTTTCCTTTTTACTAGGAAATGCTGACTCAAATGCAGGAAAGAAACAGGAGGATGTAACTTTTGTTAGAACTGGATCATTTACTGAAATGAATAGCCTTCAGTGCTATTGTACCAAGTATTAGTTTATAGCATATTTATTGATGGCAGGTTCCTTTTAGCAGATCCTAAAAGTTTTTTCATTACTTCTGCATCTTCATTGTCAGTTCTAAGATAATTGCTGTGATTTTTGTAATTAGTTTGGTTTTGTGTATATATAATTTTAATCCCATTTTATTCACTCAGTGCAGAGTGAATACAGTTACTAGAATTTTCAGATCATTTCCATATTTCATTATTAGAATAGTGTCATGAACATTATGCAGGTTTCTTAGTCCAATTTTAAAACCAAACTCATTTTCTTCCAATCCAGCCTCCCTCAACATATATTCAGCATATAATTTGTACAAATAAGGACATAGTTTTGTCTCACTCCCTTGTTGACTTGGAACCAATCTATTTTGCCATGCTCCATCTGTTTTGTGGCTTCCTATCCTGTTTTACATGATGACAATAAGTTATTCAGGGTTCCCATTTTACTAAGGACATTCCACAGCTTGACATAATTTCACAGCGTAGAAAAATAATGCTTAGCATCATCCAGAGCAGATTAGAGCTCTACGTGGAAAGACAGATGGCAAGCTGGTTTAGTAAAGGCAGAGCAACAAGAAACATTATTGCTGATGCATACTGGAGAATTGAGAAACCCAAAGAACATAAAAAATAATAATAATATGTGCTTCATTAGTTCTAGATTATAGTAGTCTTGACAGAAATTTACTCTGGTGCCTTTGAACTACACCAAATGGTAGTTGTGAAACTGAGGTTGTACTATGTAAGAGTTGTTTTAATCACTTCATATATTCATCCTTTATAGAGGTGTGATTCAATTTTTTTAACAACCGGTTCTGTGGGTGTTGTTTAGTTGGTGGGTGTGGCTTGGTGATCATGTGGTTGGGTGGACATGGCCAACTCAATTTCACTCACATCAAGGCACGCATCTCCTCACCTGGCCTCCCATGACTGTGGGGATGCTGCAACAGTTGTAAGTGTGAAAAATGGTCATAAATCACTTTTTTCAGTGCCATTGTAACTTTGAATGGTCACTCCACACAAGCAAAGTACCAGCAAAGGAGGGGAAAAAACACCAGAGAAGTTCCTGAGACAGGAAGTCTGGTCCTGCCAAGAATGTAATAAGGGTTAACGGAGAGTCAGTTTCTGTAAGCAACACCAGAATGTTTCCTTCCTGCCTTCCTTACAGGATTAGGCCAGTAATTTCTTCTAACAACCAGTTCTCCAAACTACTTAGAATGTTAACAACCAGTTCCAGTGAATAGGTGTTAACTAGTAGAATTACAACCCTAATCTTTTATATTTTAAATTTTAAGTGAATTTATACCATGAACATGTTTCCATGTTTGCAGGCTTATTTTTGCGATTTTCCAATGGTGAATCCACCATTTTTAAAGTAGCACACTGAGTCAGTGTTATCAAACTATACACCCCAAACTCTAATATAAAAACCATTTTCTTGGTCAGTCTCTACTAATTAAACATGTATATAAAATTAGGATTTTTAAAAAAATGTGTTTTCTGCACTATAATATATCAGTTTACACATACATCAAGTACATTTGCTATCTTCATTCCAACTACGATTTGGTGATATCTACAAATTCAAGTACCTTAGTGCTCATTTCTTATTCCAGATTCATTCGGTTTCTATGATTTCTGTTCTGATTAAAAGGATCAATTTCCTTAATGAATATTCTGCCTACTTCATTAACCAAATGCATATATAATGCCATCCTGTTCATTATCTTTTATAGTATGTATATACAGCCTTGAAAAGTAATGACTGTATAATTAACTATATCCCAATGCTTAATTTAAAAGCTAAGCTAAAAGGGTAGAATTATATAAATATTACATTTCTATCAGGGATACATGGAACTTCATATGGCATACAACCAGTATGATCTAGTGGGTAAGGCACCAGGTAGAAATGAGGACACTGTGAGTTCTCGTCTCACTTTAGGCACGAAGGCTGACTGGGTATTAAGCCACTCTCTCTCAGCACAACTCACCTCACAGATTTATTGTTGTGAGGAACATAGGAGTAGGAAGGAATATTAAGTATGTTTGTTGAGTTATCTACACAAATAATAAAGGTAGCATAAAAATATATAAAATATTATTTCTTTTCATAATTAGGTGGAAATGATGCTTATCCTGAAATTTTAGTAGAAAATGTCTATACTGTCCTGAATTTCGGTATATTTTACCCTATCTGAGCAAAGTATATTTTACTCTATTTGAGAAAAGATCCTTTATGACTACAATAATATATTTATTGAAGAGGAATGAAGAAGAGAAGATGGCTTTTTTAAACTAACCAGGTAATTGCAAACAATCTTACATACAATAAGTGTACAGGGACCATTTTTATACACTTTGCATAAAATGAGCTAACTGTGGTTTAATACTTAGCTAGAAACAGAACTATAAACAGACTAGAGGATTGCAAAGAAATATTATCCTTCCAACCTCACCTCCTCCACCCTTATAAACTAATCTCTTCATAGCTGCCACCATCCAGTCAGAACTGATGAAACTTCTTGGATGGGAAAAAAATTCTTCTTCAAGGAAAAAAGCAGTCCAGTGGTCTTTTGAAAAAGCATCTTTGAGACAGCTGTAACTAAAAATCTCCACTGACATTTATGGGTGTTATAGCCTTGGTGGTCACAGTTAGGCAGGCCTCCAGAGAGATCTTTGTTTCTTTTGGGAATGGTTAAACAAATGACGCACTACTGATCAGTGAGGCTCTACTCTGGATCCCCCCCAAAACAGTTCATAGATTAACCAGCCAGGCCACAAGGCAAAGTCCAGGCATAAGACAAGGGCAGTTTTGAAGGCAAAACTGGCAAAACTGGCAGTTTTGAAGACAAAACTCCAAGGCTAAGACAAGACAAGAACAGTCCTTAAAGCAAAGGCAATTGCTCCGGAGCTCTGTTGCTCCTCTGCTTCACTGCCTTCCCTTTCCCTCTTCTCCCCCTTTTGCTCGGTCATCCTGAGTCTTTTCTTCCTCCCTGCCTATTCTTCCAAGGCCCGAAGGACCTAAGACTGCTTTCTCCTCCTCCCCAGGTCTTTCCTCTTGGGCCATAGCGATTGTCTCCCTCTATCGGCCCCCAGTTCTATCTCCTACTCCCAGGGGTGGGATTCAAATTTTTTAACAACTGGTTCTGTGGGAGTGGCTTAGTTGGTGGACATGGCTTGGTGGTCATATTATTGGCTGGGTGTGGCCAACACAATATCACTCACATCGAGGCACGCATCTCNAGATGTTCCTAAGACAGGAAGTCTAGTCCTGCCAAGAATGTAATAAGGGTTAACGGAGAGGCAGTTTTTATATGCAGCACCAGAATGTTTCCTTCCTGCCTTCCTTATAGGATTAGGCCAGTAATTTCTTCTAACAACCAGTTCTCCAAACTGCTTAAAATGTTAACAACCAGTTCCAGTGAATAGGTGCGAACTGGTAGAATCCCACCCCTGCCTACTCCTCAGACTCAGGCTCCAACAGGACCATGGCAATGTGTCATGTTCAAATTAAAAATAAGGACTGGAAAGTAGAAATGATAGTGATGATGGTGGTAGGGTGAAAGGGTTATAATGGTAACAATTGAAAAGAACTCAACAAGTAATTTAACTCAAAATGAGCAAAAGATGTACATGGTTCTGCTAATTGATCTCTAGTTAGCTTGAAGGAGGTTCAGCCACACCGCACAATATGAAAATACTGTCCCCTGCCCTTATATTATTAAATTCTCATTTGAGTCATAAAATTCATGATATGAGCATATGCTAAAATTTATTTTACATTTCTAGGAGTTTTTGTAACTCTGAAGGGGATACACCTCTTATTAGAGTTAAATATATACTGTGCAAAAATTACTATTGCTTTTGTTTTTAACAGAGAACAGATATGAAATCCCACTCTAGATAAACTTTACAACTTCTTCAGTTTTGAATCATCCTTTAATTCGAGAAGAATTTATCCAAACAGAAAGAACTTTCTTTAATTCCACTGGATTCTTGTATAGATTTAGGTTAGAGAAGATAGACGAAGTGGGAAAAAATTAAAGAGCTGATAGCTTCTACATGCTTCCCCAAGTGTTTTAAATATAAGCATTTCATTTTATTTTGCATCTGGTTCTGAATGAGAGATATTTGAACAAGGGAAAATAAAATAGAGGCTACCCATCCAAAGTGTAATGCATAGTATTAAGGAATATCAAAATACACTAAAGAGTTGGCAATAAAGCTTGGCATTCTTTTCAGTGAGTGAAAATAAATTTCTAATTAATTGGTAAAGTCCACAATCTGGATATAGATGACCATTGGTTTGAAAGAGGGGTAAAAAGGCCTCTCATGTTAACATTGAGCAGCCCTGTCTCTCCCTCAGAGAGGGAGGAACAGGACACACACCACCTATTTCCTATCTACAATATAGTCCTTTCAGCAGTTCCAAGAAGATACGCACACATACCCTATTTGTACTCTGATACAGGTGACCCTGAGAGCACAGATAAACCCAACATGGCCTGAAGACCTCTCAGGGAGAATGCTAAGATGAGATGATTGCAAAGAAATATGATCCTTCTAACCTCGCTCCCTCATCCCTGATCCTGTGGGAAGTAATCCCTCCACAGCCCACCATCCCGCCAGAATTGATGAAGCTTTTTGGATGAGAAGTGAAATGCCTTTTTCCTCAAGGAAAAAACAGTCCACTTGGCTTTTGAAAAAGCATCTTTCAGACAACATAACCCGCAATGGTCACTTCATCTATTAGCTCACGGCATTAAGAATCACTGTCATGTCTCAATTATGGCATGTCCTAGAGAAATTAAAAAAAACAAAAACAACCCTCCTCCTTCTTCCACATCCCTAGGCAAAAGGGAAATAAAATGAATAGCTTACATCTTTATTCTGCAGATCTGGATTTTTGATATTTTTATATTCAGTTGTCTCATTGTACAGTATAAAGAAAATCATAGCAGTTGAAGTTTCTTTATTATGGACAAAGGTCAAAAATGTACAAACATTAAAATAATAAAATATCTTTTTTAAAAAAGAGCCAAATATATTAATCATATGCAATTATCTCCAAATGGATTTTATAGGCAATATAAGAATATTTAGAAAGCTTACATGTGATTTTATCATTATTTTCTGACTAACTACTGGAGACAGAACAAATTCAAATGTTTTGAAAGCTAACTGTATGGAGTTTTAGTGGGCAATCACTTAAATGTGAGCCAGCAGTGTGCTCACATTTAAGAAGCTGCCAAAAAAGCCAACACAGGCTGTATAGAGGGATATATAGAGAGAGGGATAGAATCAATATCAGGTGAAATGTTAATATCACTTTATAATGCCTTGGTAAGGCACACTTGGGATACTGCATCCAGTTTTGATCGCCAAGATGTAAAAAAATGTTGCAACTCTAGAAGGAGTGCAGAGAAGAGCAACAAAGATGATTAGAGGACTGGAGATTAAAACATAATAAAAGAATGGTTGCTGGAACTGAGTATGTCTAGTTTAATGAAAAGAAGGACTATGGTGACATGATAGTGTTCTGATATTTCAGGGCTTGCCACAAAGAAGGAGTCAAACTTTTCTCCAAGCACCTGTGGGCAGGACAAGAAGCAATGGATGGAAATTAATCAAGTAGAGAAGCAACCTAGAACTAAGAAAAAATTTCCTGACAGTTAGAACAATTAATCAGTGGAGCAACATGCCTCTAAAAGTTGCTCCAACACAGGAAGTTTTTAAGAAGAGATTCGACAACCATTTGTCTGAAGTGGTGTAGGGTTTTCTGTTTGAGCAAACTGTTGGGCTAGAAGTTCTGCAAGGTGTCTTTGAACTCTGTTATTCTATTCTATATTGTGCAAACTGTCTTTATAAAAATACAATATAAGAAAAAAATGACCCATGGTTTCCCTAAATATTGCATATTGCACAAGGGCAATTTTAATATGATATTTTCTTCTATTTCCTTTCTAGTACAGCTGCTGGTAACATACAGGTAGTCCTCAACTTATGACCACAATTGGCAACCATCATAAAAGTGAGTCAGTTGTCAAGCATCCAAATGTAACTCATATGACCATGGGGATGCTGCAATGTCATAGGTGCGAAAAATGGTCATAAATAACATTTTTCAGTGCTGTTGTAACTTCAGTCACTAAACAAACCATTATAACTCAAGAACTACCTGTATTCAAATGTTTTAATGGTATAGCTGTCTTGTATTTTGATATTTCAATTAGATTTAAATATGTGGTCACACTGCAACTAATAGCCTAACAACAGAGATAAATCCACTTGACAGGCAACTTTGCATTTCTTGACCCCTCTACATAAACTGTGACTCGGTCTGGACAGAACCCATGGTAATAAAGCTTCTGATGAATATCAACTTTAGCAGAATAAAACTTCTTCATTTGGAGATAAATTATCTGGTAAAACTAAGAAAATGAAACAAGTAAGAAAAAGTAATAATTTTAACTACTAACTTAAGATGTTGATTTGTATCATAATATTCTTGACTTAGAATATCAGTCAAGACTTAGAACCACATTTTGAATACAGTGAGATACCTGGAGTATTTCATACAAAAACTGTGATTGTAACAACACAAAGGCTGTGATATTATTAAGGGTCCTTATCTGATGTCTATAAAGCAGCTTGCATTCAAGCTTTTGTTGTAAATAATTTAATGGCTAATACATAGAAAGTATTCCAAATCAAGAAAACACTTTTATGGTCAGAGTTGACTTTTGTGTACTTGGAGCCATGAAAGAGTCAAATCCTAACTGAATTTTTTATTTTAATAAAAGTTTTATTTAAGTTTTCACAAAACATACAAATACAAATAAAATATCTTTTTTTGAGAACAGCGTGGAGAAAGCTGCCCCGGGTTATCCACTTCTCCATACAGACATAAGCTCAATATACATATTTATCCTAGCCTATACATTCTATTCATATTTACAACTATTTTCACAATTTTTCAATAGTTTTTCCCTTTCTTTTACTTCCTACTAGCCTTATTTTAATATTATCTCATTCCTTTCTATTCAATTACATATCTTTTTTCTAATTTTTAAAAATTTTTTAATCAATGTTTTATTACTTTCACCTGTCCTGTTTACAATATTTATATTATCTTTTTCACATAAAACAATTTTTCCCGTGTAATTACTAGATGGGAGTGTAACACCTTTGTTATCTTTTTTTCAAATCTTTATTTAAAAATTTTAAGTTACATCTTTACAGTTATAAATGTCATTTTTCCTAACCTCTATTTATAACCACATACCTATTTTCAATCAAATTCTGCTTTGTACATTCCCTTAAAAACCACACTAAATTCTTAAAAGAAAAAAAGATATAGATATATATATATCTGTGTGATATATGTTATAGCATAGTAAATGGAATGATTATTCTATTCAAGTTACAGTTCTGCCATTAATATTATAAAAATCTTTTACATTCTACTTCTTTAACAAACCTTACCTAGTAATATCAGTTGTCTTTCATTTTAATCATCTATATTTCACATTTTACTTATTATGTCTTTAAATAAAAAAACAAACAATAGTTATTAACAGTAGTCTACAAAGTTATTATTCTTATTCATCTGTCAACTGATACAAAATCTTCCATGTTCTTTTCAGTTATTTTAACGTTCTTTTTAAATCATTGAGAGCCTTATTCTCTTTACAAACAATATTCATTACACATCAATAGAAATTTTTCTATCACTTTAATCAACTAACAATTTTCTAAACCCTTTTCTATTTTCTAATATAACAGATCTGTTCCCATGACCCTTGCAGAATCCTCTCCTTAAATTAAATTTTTAACCTTGGCCTCTGTGTTTTTTAATAAGTTTATACCTTTAATTCTTGTACATTTTTCGTGTACCTCTTATATCTTGTTTCTGGTCTTTTGTAGCTTTCTTTTCCTTTCCCTCTTCCCTCTTCTTCTTCTCCCTCCCCTTTTTATTCTCTCTTTTCTAATCTGATTGCTCCCTCTGTGATCCGCCTTCTGCTTCTTCCTGATATTATGATTGCGTTTTCAAATTACTCTTTTTTTGTTGTTGTTGCTTCAGTGCTTAAGTTTTTAACTCCCTTTTCCCCTTTCCCTTTTGTTATTCCTGCTTTAAAATTGCTTTGGTCATTAAAGATGGCTTCTTCGTTGTCCCACCCTTCTTGTTCTGCTAGCATTTCTTCTTGTTTTTTCATAGTTCAAGATCTCCATTTCTAAAATTAGCAAATACGAAGCCAAAAGATCTCTTCGTCTTGTGCTTCTTCTTTGCCTTTAAGTTCATTTTTAACTCTTCAAGAGTGAGCCATTTAAAAAATTTTAACAACCCCCAATTGATTTATTTTATTTTCATTAGATCCTCCATCCAAAGTTCCAGGAATCACCAATCATCCAAACTGTTTCTTGCTCTTTTTCTTACTTTCTCTTTCCAGGGGCTTTGTTATCTTATAACAAAGTTTCAGCTACAGTGTTATCTTTTGTAGGCCTTGTTAAAATTCCACTATCATTTTTTTTTAAAGTTCCAGGTGGTCTCCTCCATTTTCCAAATTCCACGCTCATTTTTTCTTTTTTCCCTCGCTGCTTTTCTTTCTTTTTTTTAAGAAAGTTTTTTAAATTATTCAAGAATCTTATCCCCTGACACTTATTTCAGCTAGAAATGTCTCATTTAACGTCAAAGTGATTAGTATCATTTATTCGAATCTCTTTCTCTCTAATGTTTCCAAGTCAGTTTAAACGAAAAAAAGCCAATTCCATTTCCTTTCCCTTTCTCTTTTGCAGCTTAAAATCTTTTTTAGGAATAGTCTTAGTCTTTAAAATTCAGGTTCCAGGTACCTTAAATAGATGTTCTCCATCTATTTAAACTTCCTCCTGCACAATTTTGTCTGGTCAGGTTCTTTTTTGAGGTGGCCATTTCTGACCACCGCTGCAACCGCCTTTGGAAAAGGGAGTAATGGCCAGCCGAGGAGGAGAGATGCGGTTCTCCTCAACCCCACTGATGGCTCCCCCTTCTTCACCACCTCTATGGGTTGGCTTCAGCCCCAAATCCAGGCGGCTTGGGGCTCTCCAGCGGAGAACATGGATCAAAACCGTGGACGATCGCGATTTCAGTCCGTCACCGAAAAAGCCCAAACCCAAAGTCATCCTAACTGAATTTTTTTTTTTATGGTTTGTAGGGACAGCAACAAAGCCATTAGGTGAATTTTCCCTTTAAGAGAGCTTCTCAAGCAAAAGATGGAAAATGTGTGACATGGTCTCTCTCCATATGGAGAACTTGATTCACCACAAGTTTACCCAAATTTCAAAGAAAACATTAATTTCCCTAAATTGTGAATCATTTACTGATGAGCCAGGAAAAAGAATGGTCTCAGCTTTCATTTGTAGTCAGTAGTGTAAGATTTAGAGGTACAAAGCAAAGTCCCGTGAAGTGCCTTTACTCTCTACTCCATAATGAACCATTTTGATGCATTTTATGTATATTATTCAATCTACAGTAATCTTTAACATAGGTGTAATACATCTCACATTAGAATATACTGTGGAATTAGTTTTAGTCAAATGCCACATGATTTCCAGGGATGTGGTGGAACGCAGTGGCTCAGTGGCTAAGATCCTGAGCTTGTCGATCAGAAAGATCAGCAGTTCGGTGATTTGAATCCCTACCACTGCATAATGGAGTAGGCTCCCATTACTTGTCCTGGCTTCTGCCAACCTAGAAGTTTGAAAGCATCTAAAAATGCATGTAGAAAAATAGGGACCACTTTGGTGGGAAGGCAGTGGTGTTCCATGCGCCTTTGGCATTTAGTCATGCCAACCCCATGACCACGGAGATGTCTTTGGACATTGCTGGCTCTTCAGTTTTGTAACTGAGATGAGCACTGCCCCCTAGAGCCAGAAATGAGTAGCACATATCTGCAAGGAAACCTTTACCTTATGAATTCCAGAAAATTAATCTTGTTATACTGTTGCAGAAAATATAACACATTAAAAGACTAACAGTGTTTTAGTCATAAATCTTGACAGATGAATTTGATGAAATATTTCAGTTCATTATGACAACTCTCCAATGAAATTCTCATTCTTGAAGGTGCCACGGGCTTATAAATTGTTGTAAATTCTGATTAGCACTTCAGGTTCTTGCCGATTGGATGTTTCTTCCAAGGAGAGAAATAATTCTTATAAAAGAACTGGTAAAATCTTCTATTTTGTCATCAAATTACAGGGTAATCAATTGGAAAGATTATCCAATGGCTCAGAGATATTCTGAAATGGGAAACTATTAACTCATTTTCATGCAAATAGATGATTAAATGGACCCCGGTGGAAAGAAGGGGAATTAGAGGATGGATAAGTAAATGCAAAGCAGAGCTACTAGCCACTCCAGTTATAGGGCTGGACTACAGAGCAGAAATACAGCAACAGCAGCCCAGAAAAAGAAGGGTAACACTTTATACTGGTATTTCATCTCAAAACTTGAATAACTCTAGAGTACTTAATAGAGTCTGAGATGCCTGGAGTTCTTAATGAGCTACTAAAATGGTCATTTTATGTTTTATGTAGCAGGAGTGGATAATTTTGTAGGAGTCAAGGATTGGATTTGGCTGTCAGGAGTCTTACTGTTCTACTGTACAGAGTGATGGGTGGGACCACACAAAATTAAAATGTAGGGTTTTTAAAAAAAACATCTTGTTAAACATATTTAACAGAGTTGCTCTCAAGCCATCAGTTACATATTTTTTTTTCTTTTTCATTTTCACTCTAAAAATGGCAATTGAGAAATAAATATGAGACATTTCTGTATTTTAGGGACCTGGAGTTGCTTGTGCTGTCTAAAGGCAGTTCTGTCAGGAAGCATGGGCATTCGTGTTCATGTACATTTCTGGTATATGCATAGTTCTCCATTCCTTTTTATGGATTTGACCTACACACTCAAGAAAAAAAAATGCATGAGAATATAGGAAAATGTTTGGAAGTGTGGATGGATAATTATAATTCCTCTTCCTTTGATAGTTACATGGTACCTGAAATCATTTGACTTTCGTAGCAGAGCAGTTTCCTTTTTTCTAACTGGTCCTTCTAAATTTACTTTTCTTCATCCAACATACTACACTCAATTGAACCTCCAAGGCAATGTTGACTGGTGCCCTGTCCTAAGCAATAGTAGTGCTAGTACTGGCCATTCACAAGTGTAGATTCTGTCAGGACTGCAGTGCTGTACATTATTTTTTTAAAAAGGAACATGTGCTGCAAAACTATCCTTAATCACAAATTCATTTTATAATTCCTTCATCAAACATCACTTGAAGGCAGCCATAAGGGCATGGAGTTTGTGCACACACCTAGATCTATATCTGTCACATGCAATCAGGAGTATGGAAGTAGCAGCAGTTTTCTCGAGAGAAACTGTACTGAAACAGCATATTCCTGCAAATAAGTGATCCTGGAATTTTTTAATGAAAATACCACAAAAATGTGCCACTTAAAAATTGCTTAAAAATTGAAAATTCTGCTTTTCTCTGGATGAACTCATATGCAAGGATATACTCATTTATACTCATTGGTGAGGCCAGTCACAGGTCAATCAAATCTAATTTTGGGATTATTTTTGCACCTAAAATTCTTAGTTTATCTGCAAATATATGCAGTATTTNTGCAAATATATGCAGTATTTCTTGCAACATTCTGTGTCTAATTTCTGTGTCTAACAAGAGGGAATTTCCATCTGGTAATTTTTCTAGAGTCAACAATGCAGGAGCAGAAGGTAACAGAAGAAGACCTTTCAAAAATCCACTAGTGCTAGAATGCTAGATTTTATGCTTCTTTGCTAAGAGATATAGCAGCTACAAGTATAGCCAGGTAGTCCCTGGGCTGGTAATTTGTGAAGCATGTGAGACCTTAAAGCAAGAATACACCCCAGGATTGCTCCAGGTTGCATTGTCTCTATCAGTGTGATACAACCAAAGTTACAAATGCACACATTTTCAGCACCAACTGATCCACTACAAACATGTATAAAGTCATTGGCTTGGCATATTTTTTTTAATGACACATGGATTTTCATGGTTCTAACATTTTAATTTCTCCAGGCTGCTCAACAAACAGGGGAAAATACAGTCATTTTCTATTATATGCCTGATGCTAGCCTTTTCTAATGAATTTAGTCTCTGTTTAATACATCCATCTATCCATCCATAGTCGCACGTTGGTACTCAACTGGTATGAAACTCATTGGATTTGGTACTCAATGCATTTTGACATGAAAATGTTGTCCTGATACTCATAGTTTGTTTGGTACTCAACACACAAGCGAGAACTTATTGGTGTCTGCTGCCTTATGACTCACTACATTATTTCTTTTGGGGAGAAATTGTTTGGTATTCATTATTATTGGCAATCATTGTACCTCCTGGAATCAATTAATAATGAGTAAGACCTATTCACTTTGTAGACATGGATCTATATCTATATCTATATCTATATCTATATATCTATATCTATATCTATCTATCTATCTATCTATCTATCTATCTATCTATNTATCTCTATATCTATATCTATCTATCTATCTATCTATCTATCTATCTATCTATCTATCTATCTATCTATCTATCTATGCCGTTCTGTTCAGCTTGATACTGTGTTGTCGAGTATTAAAGAGGGTGGTAGCATTTCTTTCCAAACCTAAAAAACAATTAAACAGGTTTTTGGATTTTGTAAGACATTTATTCACAAGAATGGATATGAATGCTCATAGGTGTTTAAAATTCTTTATGAATGGTTCCAAGTTCCAACCCAGTACTTGTTTGAAGGAGTAAATACTTTTCTAGGAATAAAGACAAAGGTATGCTGGCATTGATGAGATGGCAGGGAATAAATTCACTAATTTGCCTTCTGTTAAATGAATATGCTATTGGGATCATGTCCAACCTGACAGTCATTTTGTGAATGGTTTCATTCCTTTCTCAGAAGACATTTTTCATGCCATTCATGACATGTTCTCAAAATTCAATCAGTGTTCCTTTGGACCCAAACTTCATTTCTCACTATCTGAAGATCAGATCAGATGTCAAAAACACATCTAAAACCATATTTTCAAAATGTAAAATGAGAACTCACATTGAATATCCAACTCCTTATGAATGTATAGATTGAAAAACTATATGTACAATGATAAATAAATAAAATACTAAATTATGAGGTGTGAGAAGAAGAAAAGTGTTGTACCTTATGATTCTTGACTCGACGAATGTATCTTTTCTTTTATGTACACCAAGAGCATTTGCACTAAGACAAATTCCTTGTGTGTCCCATCACACTTGACCGATAAAGAATTCTATCTATCTATAAAGTAGTTTTAAAGTCAGTTTCTTCACTGACATTATAACTATTGGTTTGCAGTTAATTGCTTCTTTTCAAAGTAATAGCTTTTTCCAATCAACATCTTTATGCATTTATTATAAATATTGCAAGGCATCAGCTCAGATGTTGGTACAGTTATCTGACTAGATATTATACCAGTTGAATTGCAGGGTGATTTTTCCTTAGAAGTCATTTGGAGTTGGAAGAACATGTATGATTCCTAAACTTCTTTTTATTACATAACAGGTGCTTCCCAGATGAAATCTATTTGCAATCAGATCCTGCTTGATGTTTAAAGAAAAAAAAATCAGTCTGCAAAACATTACTATAATAGTTAAAATTGAGATGCAACAATTTTAACATCTGCAAAAATATTATAGCTTGTATATCAAGCTTTCCTTTTTGTTAATCACACATAGACATTTGTATATCATTTAAGTATATTTGAAGTTCCATACTCAAATTTAATTTTATAAACCTGTCTTTGATTGTATCAAATGTTGCTACCTCAAATTTGAATTGCAAGAGCGTGCAGGGAAATTTCCAACTGAAACTTTTTTTTTATTTCTACATTTCTTTTCTGCCATTCAGAAATGTCCTCCCAAAGTAGTTCAACATTAAGTTAAAACCCAAACTTGATTCAATATATCATGTTAAAAACGTGGGAAGATGAAACATACAATTTACTATTACTGGATGTCTAACTTGTACAAATATTTATTTTATTTATTTATTTTATTTTGTCAAGTGATTATAAGATAACAGGTATAAGTATAAACATAGTTATGAATACATGA
>BHFT01066301.1:0-24590 GCA_004320025.1 Laticauda laticaudata | reverse complement strand
GTAAGTGGATTTATAAAATTAAGACAGGTATGGATGGGACTGTTACCCATAAAGCCAGGTTAGTAGCACAAAGGTTCGATCGGTCAGCCAACAACTATGATGAGGTGTTTGCACCTAGTCTGAAGGCTACCACATTATGAGCAACATTAGTGTGGGCAGCTAAGAAGAAATGCACAAGAAACCATTTAGATGTTGAGACGGCATATCTACATGTACCGTTGCAATATACTACATATTGAAAGACGCCTTTAGGGATTAAAACTGATAACAAAACTGATTGCTTGAGATTAAAAAAGAGTCTTGGTGGCTTGAAGCAATAAGGCTATGCATGGAACCAGTTTAATACTCATTCACGGTTTATATGATCAGTGAACTCAGATCATCATGTAAATTTTGAAGCTCAACTTCTGGAGTGTTTGAACTTGTATGGAAGCAATCTGCCATTGTCTTTTTTCAAGTTATATTGTAGGATTCCCATTTTCACTTTGGGATGACCTGGTGACCTCACATAGGAAATTCCCTTGTTTTGCAGCCGCGCACAAGCGCGAAGGGGGCGTATGTGCACGCGCTCACATTTTTGGCTAAACGGTTGTTAAAATATGTGCAGCCCACCTCTGTGTGGTCATCTTTTGTGACTGAAGAGAACCAATCTTAATTGTCCAATTGTTCCAGGATTATTATTTTTCTGAAAATTATATTAAGAAATGAGTGTAGCAATAGTCTACATTGTCTACAAACATCACCAGATTGATTTCTTTGAAAATGGCTTCCTCCCATTTCATGTGCATCAAATACATACCTGGATCCCAGGAACCTATCACACAAACACACCAGACAATTGTATCATAACAATAATATAAAAATATCCTAACATAACAGTGTGCATTGCCTTATTGTAAAGTTCTGTGCATATTTCAGAATCTATTTTCAGAATTCACAAATGACACATGAATGCAGAGGTGTTCATGAGAAGACTAACAATGAAAACAATATTTTCATATTGCATACTGTGCCTTTTCATATATGGATTGATACTGCATACGTTAACAAAAGGGAAGGACTTGCATCATAATGACATAAAGCTGCTTTCATCACTTTGATGAAGCCTTCCAATCTTTTAGAAACTGCTGCATGAATGATAGACAACATATTGATATAAAATCTGTCCATAAGCATCATCTAATAATCTATTACAGAGAAAAAATACCAGAAATAAAATTTGAATGAATGAGTCACAGATGGTGAAGCAAAGTATGCTAAATAGGAAATACTATGAAATTAAATTTGACAAAAGTTGAAAATAGACAAACTAAACAATATCGACATTCACAAAGTAAAGGAACACAACCAAGTTCCATGAGAGAGGAAAAATTGTATAAACAAAAAGAAAAAAAAAACATTGCCAGGATTTTGAAATGGCTGCCAAGCATGAATCTAAGAAAAATTAAAATATAAACAAGCTCTCATGTACTGAAAAATATGGATAAATGACAGCATTATTTATACTGTGCTACATAAATCTAGAAGGTAAGAGAGTAGAATATTTTTGTCTAATTGTTTAATCTATTTCCTAGGAAGATTATTAAACCTCCAGTTTTAATCAGTTTGATTGGAACGAGTCTTACTGCTGAGCAAATGTGTACAGGATCATACCACTTGGGGAAATTCTTTAACTTTTATCTTAGAAATTCAGATATTTATACGCTCACCAATAATCCTCATCAAGAAAGAGTAAGAACAACTACAAAATGCAGTGCTGCATTCCTAACACATCATGGCTCATGATAAATGGCCAGGTAACTTGTAACAATGATTTATCAAAAAATGTGCAAACCAACACTCTCACCACTGTTTTTTCATATTTGGAAACTTTCAGTTGTGTGAACTTCAGCTCCCAGAATTTCCTAGCCATCATAGTAGCCATGGAATTCTGGGAGTTGAAATCCACAAATCTTAAAGTTGCCAAGTTTGAAAAGCACTACTCTAAACTTTTACATCTCTCCCATGTTTTTTTAACTGTCCACCCCTCCTTCCTTTTTTAATATGGGTAACTAACAGCAGTTTCTGATCAAAAAAGTTGTTTGACACCACAGACACAGAGAGCTATTTTTTCTTGCAAAACATCATGGAAGGAACATTGTGCATTTTTTTCTCGTGATTTTCTTCCTTTTTCAGAATCATCTATTGTGACTTATCAAAATAATGAATGTGTCAGATTTATTTTTCTAGCTTATTCTACATTTTTTCTTATATATTTTAGCTGGTTGAAAAGTGCAGAAAAGGAGCTTCTTAAGATACCCACAAATTTCATAAATAATTCTGCAATTATCCAAAGATCCCACAGCCAACTGAATTGAAATACCTATGGCTGAGCGCTACATTTTGCAAACCTAGTTTACCATTGTGGCTGTTTTTTATCAGAGGTGAATGGATCTTTCTGTAATTCTCATCTTCAGACAGTTCTCCATTTTCTGGCCATACCATTTTATTGATTCCTTTCCCCCCAAAAAAGATACCTTGTTTGCACCTAAAACCAAGATTTTACATTCAGAAAATTTCAAAAAGATTAATTTAAGCATTTATGAGCAGAATTACAAAAGGGTTATAATCACAACATAATTGTGTAATTGGATTGGATCTCATGCAATTAAATAAATAACTTCCATTTTTTGCTTCCTGAAATATAAAAATGGGCTAAATGACAAAAAAGCTACAATTCAACCTTTAAGCCCATGTCACACTGGCCAACGGATGCAAAAAGGACACAACGGACGAGCAAAATGTTCCATCCATTGTTATCCCTTATCCGCTCTCAGAAGGGGCAAAAAATTGTCATAACCGGAGCGGATAAACACGGACCACAGGGAAGACCAGGACGGATGCAAAGCGGATGCTGAACGGAAGCCCAGTGGATGGAAGGGGATGGGAGCAGATGCGCAACCTCAGGGCTATCCGTGGGGGCTCAGCTGAAGCGGTACGCGGAACGGATACAGCGGATGCAGAATGGAGCACCGAACGGGAAAAAGCGGAATGCCACAGCGGAAGCCTAGAGGATGCACAGCGGGAATAAGCAGAATGGATGCCGAGTGTTTAATTGCGTTGCGGGGGGGAAGCATTGGCGTAAGCCCCCCGGATTATAAAGGGAAGGCATCTCGCCAAAAACCCATGGCCAGCATTCGAGGAAAGACCTGCGTGTCTGGACACTTCGAGTTCCTATTGCCGTTGCCCTGCCTGCATGCCTGCCTGCCGCCTTGCTGCCAGCCTGCCTTCCAGCCAGCCTTGGCTACCTGCCTTGCCTGCCTGCTTCCTGCCTGGCTTTCTGCCAGCCTTCCCTGCCAGACCTTACCTGCCAGGCTTCCTGCCAGGCTTTCCTGCCAGCCTACCTGCAGGCTTCCTGCCAGCCTTGGTGCCTGCCTTGCCAGCCTTCGTGCCGGCTTCTGCCAGCCTTAGTGCCTGCCCAGCCTCCGTGCCAGCCAGGCAACCCCACAACCCATGCGGGAGGAAGCGAAAGCCTCAGCAAGCCTGCCGCCATCCCCTGGCAAAGAGCGACAGGGCCAACCTCCCGCACCCTGCCCCTGACTCTGCTTCTACTGGGGCTTCTGCTGAAGCTGCTTCCTTGGCCGATTGGTGCTTCTTGCTGTGCTGGGGCTTCTTTGCTTGGTGGCTTACTTCTGTTGAAGCTGCTTCTTGCGTCCTGCTGGTGCGCGGTGCTGGTCTTCCTGCTCGTGCTCCTGGACTTGCTCGTCCTGCTCGTGATCCTGGTCCTGCCGTGCTCCTGGGACTTTTGCTGGCCCTGCTAGTGCTTACTCTACTGCTGCTGATCCTGGTCCTGCTGGTCCTGCTGCTGCTGATCCTGATGCCGCTGCTGCTGCTGTTTGATGTTGATGATCCTGCTGCTGCTGCTTACTGCCTGCTGCTGCTGATGATGATGATTCCTGCTGGTGAGAGATGTACGAGATTGATGATGATGATGATCCTGCTGGTGCTGGCTTGCTTGCTGGTGGTGGGCAGGAGCAGCCCCTACTACCTTGGAGCCCTCTGATGAGGGCCATCTGGTCCAGCCCAAAGGGAGGAAGGAGGCGTTTATGCGACAACGGGGATGAGGAGGCAATATACATTGAGGAGCGCACGAGTGATGAAGGTGCTGGAGTGGCTGAGAGAGAACGACTATCTTGTGGCTGGAAGTGAACACCGGCTGTCCAGGAACACAAGCGGGAGCAGGCTGCTTGAGAGAGAGGCAGAGAGTATGGGTTAACTTCGGCAGGTGCTCCCTCGGCTGGGTGGAAACATATTGCACACCTGGGTACGGAAGCTGCAACCTCAAGAAATCGGCCAGGCCACTGTGAAGCTGGACAGAAGAGAGACCATATGTAATGCGCCAGGGCAGCTTCCTGAGGGTGAGCATCTGCCATCCGAGGGACACCAGCAGCCCCCCTCACTACCCTCTCTCTCATTGGCAGCCTGCAAGAGCCTTCCTCTTCTGGTCAAGAGTCAGTCCCTGTCTCAGGCAGGTTTCTGTGGAGCGTGCCACGGTCAGGAGAACCCTGCGGACAGGTGTGGTAAGCATTGGTGGAGTGCGTAGGACAACTCCTGGCTGCAGTGGGAGGAGAGGAGACATTCTAGTCCAGCACAGTCCTAGCCGCGGCAACCACGCACCACCCAGCTCCGCCTTCCGCAGAAAGTCAGAGAGCCGGACAGCAGGAAGGGCAAGAGCCACACTGTCCTGCTGGAAGATTAGGGACACCAATCCGCACCAGCATAGATCTTCCTCTCTCAGCGGTCCCACACCGACTCCTCATCCTCCAACCGCAAGCCCTTCCTCACCTATGTCAACCAGACCCTTCAAGGACATGGCGGGATCCACAGTACCAGCTTGGTGAAGACCGGATCACGGAGCTGCTTCACAAACTCCAGACCCAGAGGAACCTAGCTCCCACCCAGTCCAGGTCTGCTCCTCCCCTCCACCCCAGGTGATGTCCCTCCCATTCCAAGGGCTTCCCACAGGCCCTCACCTACCAGGGCTAGGCTACAGGAGGTTCAGCAGCACAGGCAGGCAGCCCTTCCCAGTCAGGCCACGAGTCATATTGGGCAACACCGTTGCTCACCTGTTCCACTGCTGCCACCGATGCCACCCACAACCAATTGATGACCACCCATGCAGTCCTCACCCAGCTGCAGCAGCAGGACAAGCCCCACTACACTTACTCCTTCCTCCACCCCCACAGCCAAATCCCGGCCTCAAGTACATCTGTCATCAGTACTGGGCTGACACCCCATGGCATGGAGGAAGGACTCTCAGCATCACGGGCTGAGCCAGGCTGTCCACACCTTCCTCAAACACACCGTCCCCTGTTGTCCTCTCGGGGCCAAGGCACTTCCAGCACCACCCACCACCACAGCACCTGGACCCTCACCCCTCGAGACTGGGCACCACCTCGAGTGACCAAGAAGGAGTTGCCAGAGATACTGGGTAGGCTGGCTTACCTGTGCGACCTTTATTTGGACACTTGACCTGGGTCATTTTTTGTTTCACAGCTTGTTGTTCAATAAAGTTTATCTTGATTCCACACTTGCTTCATTTCTTTTTTTAATAAAGTCTTTGGTGGAAAACTTTTAGAATTGGGCTAAGCCTTTTGCATGCTTGTGTGATGGGTTAAGATAGCAGGTGGGGTGGCAGGGATACCTGTGGAATGAGCAGGGATACCTTTTGGGATGGCGCAATAGCGTGGGATAGATAAACCTCCAGTACAAGCATAAGTGAACTGTATGGTCTACCTCCAGGTGCCACACCTATGGCCCTTTTTTTATCAATAACAATGTAAGCATTGATCCACACATTTGAACACAAACACAACTCTTTATATGATGAAACTCCCTGTTCATTGTAGGCCCACCCAACATACATGGCCCAATCTCATCCGAGTCTAAAACTTGTGATTGAGACAGGGCTGAAGGAAGCATCCATTAAGCAATCTACCATCCTGTCTTGCCACTCACCGCTCACAGACTGGCGGAGTTGCACCAGTGTTTCAGGAGGTTGCACTGCTTCTTCCCTTCCCATGCAGGCTCTGTTGTGGCACTGCCACATCCTGAGTGTCAATCAGGTTTCACCTTGCCTTCCATTCCCCAGGCTCCATGTCCCCATTCCCTTGTTGATGGTCCACCACCTGTTCTGCCAAGACTGGGTAGTGTGTGCGCATGAGATGTGCAGGCATGCAGGCAAGCTTTCCACGATCCTCCTCATGGTCTACTGGGTGCATGTCTGCATGTTGTGAGAAGGAACCTTGTTTGGCCAGGATGCCAAAGGCGTTTCCACCTCCACCTTGCCTTGGACAGCCTGTAAGTTGAAGATCTTCTCTTCACGGGTCAGGAAGTCTGGCAAGTTATGGCTTCATGAGGAGGTTTCTGAGGGAGAAGGCGTCATCCCCCATGATGAAGTAGGGCACATCTTGTGTGCTCGTTGGGCAGGGCGTTCTGGAATCTGGGAGCCACGATTGAGGTTGCCTTCCAGCCCCTCCTTTGAGGTCCCGACTGGCGTTGATACTCTGGGCAATCTGAAGATTGAGCCGTACCTGAAGCATCAATGTACATGAACTTGTAGTCAGCATCAACATGGCGAAGAGGACGATGCTGAAGAACCCATGTAGTTGAAATAAGTGGACCTGAGTGCTGGAACTTTGCCAGGCCACGTGCTTCCCATCTATTGCTCCAACGGTGTGTGGAAGTCCACCTCTGATACCATGCTTCTGCAACTTTCTTCCTCCTTCTTCAGTGGAGGGTACTGGAGGAGCTCCTCCTTGTTATTTCTTCGATTGATGGCCTGCACCAACCTTCTCTGACCACAATGCTGATGGTGGTTGTGTGGCACCCTCCAGCGTACTGCTGCTTTTGTAGGTGGTTCCTGCAGGCCAGGTGGCACTGAGCTGAGTGCCACCTTGAGCCCAGGTTCCGGCTGGGCCGGAAGTTGGTGTTCTGCTTGGTCAACCTGCGGTGTCAGGGGCTGCCCACAAACTTCAGCAACATGGGCTGGAGGCATTCCTCATGAGTTACTGGAACGGACCCGAGTGTCTTCGTTCCGAGCTCCACATTCAGCTTGTTGTACAGTCCGTACTCTGCTTTCTTCTCCCGATCATTTTCGGACCAGACACTTTCTTGGCCGCCTCTTTTTACTTCGCCGAAGTAAAGTTCAACAGGAGCCTGTAGCATGGCTTTGTACTGTTGCAGAAGGGATTGGGTAGCTGCCAAAGACTGTGGTACGATCACCGGTGGACATGACTGTGATGCTTGGAAGAGGGTACAGAGTCAGATGAAGGCTGCAGAGGTCTGCACAGGTGGGCTGCTGGTCTGAAAGTGAATCAGACGAGTTGCTCCTCCCTTTTTATAGGCAGTATAGGTGTCCCTTGCATCCTCTAGGCATCCTCTAGGCATCCTTAATATCTGAGGATAGGTTCCCCTCTGCCCGAACACACTTTTTTCCATTATTAAACGCTTTGTTTTCCGCTTTGGCATCCGTTCTTGCATCCTTTCTGGCATCTGTTCCGCATCCGTTCCGCTTCCTTTCCCTGCGTCCAGGCGGATGCGAGTTGCCACAGTATGTGCAGCGGATGCCAAGCGGATAAAGCGGATGCCGTAACGGATTGCCTTAGCGGATGCCTAGCCGGCTATTGCCATAACAGATGAACTGGATACATTTTCCGCGCAAAAAGTTTTAGCCAGCCCAAAACTTTCTGAGCGGATGAAACGTCAAATAGACGGATGCTGACAGATAGAGAGGGAAGCCAACGACGGCAGTGAGTACATCGCGTTTTCGAACGGATGGCAAGGGTTTTTGTCCATTTTACATCCTCTTTGCATCCGTTGGTTCGGTGTGACATGGGCTTTAGCAATTGACCTCAAGAAAACAAATTCAAGACACTTCATAAGTTGATGACCTCTGGCTTCAAATCACCCCGTACTTGCCTCCAAGTTTGTTCCATATTATTATCAAGCCAATAAAACAATACCTACAGAAATGTAGTACTGTTGTGACCATTTCTCGTACACAACCACAAAAAACTTATTTACTCTTGTAATTCCATGCAATAAAATATAAATATGGTATCTGAAGCTACCATAAAAATGTTATTTAAAAAAAAATACTATTTAGAATTGTGATTCGATGTGTTTTAAGCAACCCACTGTGTTTAAGATGAGGCCAAAGGGTCAAAGAGTAATTATTACTTCAGGCTTTTCTCATAAGGAAAGCTGGTTTACTTATATACACTGTTACTAAATAACCAATCAAACATGCATTTACACACTCTAGTTGTGGAGTATTTGTGAAACCCTTGAACAGACAAGACCAATAGCCAGAGAAGCATCTTTTGGGCCTAGTTAAACAAATTTGGAATTTCCTGTCCTAGACTTTGTCGTAAAGTGCCATTTACCACAAAGAAAATGAACGAACTAGCTATTATGATTGTACCTCTATCATCCTAACCAATCTTATTCTGGGCAGGTGTCCAATTTTTAAAACAAAAACCCAGATTGCAACATATAGCACCATTACCTTCTTAGAATGCTTTTATATTGTAAATAAAGATCCTGATTTTGCTTTAAGATATATTTTGGAGAGGAGATTTTGCTTTAAGATATATCAGCTAAATGTTTAAGTAGCCAAAGAAAAGTTCTAAAAGAATCCAAGAAAGTTCTCTATGGACACACTTGGAATCACAGTCACCATCCTGGCTATCCCAGCTCATTATATACATTAACGTAGCATCATTCAGATATTGTCCAGAGGCTAATCATGGGGTAACAGTCAGCAGGAATTTTTTTTTGTCCCTCCTGTCTATATAGTCACTGAGGCAAACTTTGAAATGGGTCTTTAATGGCACCTATGCTTGAATGTGTTCAAAGGGATCATTTAAATTTAGGAAAAACAAACATTCTTTGTGAATATAAATCTCCTCTGTCCTGTCAAAAATAATTCCCTGGAGCTATTTTAGAAAGCATAAAACCTCTTCCATTGAAGTGAACATATATTAATAAACGTACATTAAAAAGAAAACCCCCAAAACCAGTTTGACTATTTATATAAGTAAATCCATCTCACGCAATGCTTGGAGCAATTTAGATGGAAAAATTTGTCTGAAAAGGGCCATGTCGTTTCAGAGAGCTAATTAGTAACTAGTAAAAAAAAATTGTTTCTCTGTCTATCAGAAGCTTTCTCTAAAGTCAGCATTTTCTACGGGATTCTGTCCCTCTTTGCTTGCATTACGTTTTCAGCACATGTTATGCTAAGGGCGGGATGATGCTTGGCCCTATTAGTGACGGCTTTTTCCTCCAGGCAAAACTGTTAGATGAATGATTCCCTCCAAGTTGCAGCGATATTACACCCTCTTGCTTCATCATTTGGGTCTCAACTGGAAAAAAAATGGCGGAAATATAAGAGACCTCTCCATAAGTAAGTCTTCCAGGTAGAATTGATCACATACAATACTTTGCCTTTTTTTAAAAAAGATGAGCTCTTGTTGACAGTTCAAAGACATGAAGAAGATGAACTGAAAATGCCAACAAGAGGTAACATATTATAAGCACTCGCTCTATCTTGTTTGGGAGAGGAGAGTAAGTGGGAGGCATCATTGCATAAACTGTTATTACTTAATTCATGTTTTCCCACAACAATTTCTCTTAATCTCTTCTTTCCATGAGGCAATTCCTGCTATTTCCTTTTATTGGAGGCAGAGGAATTGTTCAGAAAATGTGTATTCTTGTCACTATGATTGCCATTCAGGGTGTATCCTTTCATGGCGTAGTCAAAAAAGGATCTGGCAAGAAAAGGCCGACTTTTACTGCTGTAACTGGCCACTGACAACAACTTACAGAACAACATATAGCATGGTTTCCCAACCCTGGCAATTTCCAGGTATATGGACTTCAATTCCCAGAATTCCACAGCCAGCATAGCTATTGCTGAGAATTCTGGGAGTTGAAGTCCACTCACCTTCAATTTGAAACACTGACATGTAGGCTGTAGAAAGGATTGTATATATAGTACTGGTGCAGTGGTTAAAATGCAGTATTGCAGGCAAACTCTGCCCACAGCCTGGAGTTCAATCCTGACAGGATTCAAGACTGACTCAGCCTTCTTTCCTTCCAAGGATGGTAAAATGAGGATCCAGGCTGTTGAGGGCAATATGCTGACATTGTGAACCACCCAGAGAGTGCTGTAAAGCACTATGGGGTGGTATATATGCCTAAGTGCTATTGCTATTTGATTCTAAGTTATATTCCCTAGCTAACAATTCCACTCTACTGGTAACATCTGGGTACTATTATCTCATTTCTGGTTTACAAACATTAAGCTTCAGGAACTGCTTCTTCTAAATTTACACCAGCAGCCACTATTTTGCTTGAGTTGGCTTCTGCTATTAGAGTCAGACAACTGCTTGTTTTTGATGTAGAAAAGTGACACAGAAGTAATGGACAAGTCTCTTTCTTTTTTTGTTCCTGCCTGTTTGCCATATTTTATTCTTGTTCATTCTCATGTAGTTGTAATTTTAAATGTTTTTTTTTTAAACTTGTGAGTACAGACAATATACAAATTTAATAAATAAATGAAGTAAAGAATGCATTGATTACTTTGGGAGTACTAGCACTGCAAAATATGACTGTTGCAGACTCTTAGTTATTACTCCTATTTATCTTCACAATGTTTTCCCAGTGTAATTTGCTGCTTTAGGTCTGATAGAAGATAGTATTGGATCCAATTAGCTTCCGTATGTGAAACGGGAAGGAAAAAATAGTTTGTCTTTCATCTCGGGAATGAAAATTATCTTTTTCCAATCTTAAAAATACTCATTTATATTTCAACAAAAACCATTATTATTATCAATAGTTTAGAGAAGTGATTTTGATCAGGACTATAACAGGAAGGGAATTAAATTTCTCCAGCCTCCTTCTTCAAGCTTTGCTTGCTTCGATTTATATTTTTGTATTGTCACATCTAATTTGGACTTGTGTAGAACTAAATCTAGTTCTAAATCTAGCATATAACTAGATTTAGTAACTGAACTTTGATAGAATGGAAAGCCTCTTCTAAATATCTTCTTGGTTAATGATGTTTTTACTAATTTGTAAATTTATCATAAAAGCAACATACTGACATTTATCTTCCATTGTGTATCTCAGTTGGGAAATAAGGTTTAGTGATTAAAAAATGTTAAATGTTCAAACAATAGAGAGTTTAAGGTAATAATATATTGCATTCTTGCTAGAAAGTGATCTAAAAATGTAATAATATTTTATTAACAATACAGAAGTTATGTCTCCATTCAAACTATCCTTCCCAGCAGCAAATGCAACTTTTTTAAAAAGTCCAAAGTAATAACATCTGGGAAAGCATTTCTGCTCACTGCTTGGTACCTCCCTTTCTTATCAAAGCCACAATTTAATTTCATTCTTTCTACTTCCAAACACAGAGTTAGCATTCAACATGCAATAAATTAGCAGAATCCAAACTATGGCATAAATGTCCATTACAAAAAAGAAGAAAAAATCCAAAGCTACACAAATGTGCAGTCAACTTCAGTTTAATAGGCTTAGACTCAACAAACACTTCATAGCCAATCTACTATTACCATTGAGTTTTTCTCTGCTTGCTGTAGCATTATTTAAAGTTAATGAGCTTTTTCAATTTAAGCATCAAATAGTTAGACTTTGGATAACATTTAGAGGAGCCAGAGTGTATCTAATTATGGATGAATTCTTAAGAGGCTCAGCATCTACTTCATTCAGAGCAAGCACATTTTAAGTTGCAGACACGTACTGGACATCATTCCAAAATTAACGCAAATCACCCGTGTGAAAACAGCATTACTGGCAGGTCTGAGAGTTCGAGAAATGACTGCACTAACAAACACCTTTGAGAGTACGTCTAACTTCAGCTATTCAACTGGCAGGAAAACTGGTGTTGCCATTAAGTCTAAACTTAAGGAAGGAAAAGCTGACTGGACAAACTCAAAGGACACCATCGAACTTGGCCATAACATGCTTGAATAGAACCGTGAAAAATGTCCCCCTTGTTATCCTTATAAAAATAATACAAGCACTGAGGCCAACTGAAGATTAAAATGGAAAGACATGCCCTTTTTACAAGCTCACAGGATGGAGATCCAGGAGGGAAAATGGGACTCAAGCCCTTGGCTTTTCCCTCAACTGTTCCTATGATTCAAACTCATGTCACTCACTTTTTGTGCCCATTTCCCCTTCATAGGAAAGGAATTATAATATTCCGTTTCACCACAATGATGATGTCAACAGGATAGAATTAATCATCAGGCTAAATTTAGTAATGAACAGGTTGGCCAATAAGTTTTTATTGCAAATCCCAAGCTGGATTCTCCATTAACAATATGAGCAAATATGAAGGAAATATTACGTGCTACCCAACATAGTTTGATCTATCTTTTCCCCCCTAGATTTATACAAAAGCTACCTCTTTCCCTAACATATGGAGATTCTGTAAAAAGCTTTCTAACGTATGCAATTTTTAATAAATTCCTATCCAAGTGCTTTTAAAACAAATCTCCCTCAAGGTGTTTTCTTAGTCTGGCTATAAAGGTTTTAAGACAAATGTGTCTGATTTACTTCTTTTTGTCTGTCATTTTAAGACATGTGTATTCTTTTTCAGGTACATTTCTAGAAACAAATTTCTTTTGGAAAAGAAACAGAAGAAGAATCCATTCAAGGTTGCTGGGGGGGGGGGAATGCTTGGATGANGGGGGGGGGGGGGGGAATGCTTGGATGAGCTAATTTTGGTAGATCTCACAAATTTCTTTTTTTAGAAATTGGTGCAGATTTCTTTCACATGTCCAGAGATCCATATCATTACCTTCTTTCAAATATTCTAATAATGTAACATTGCTATTCATTCCCACTTCATTCAGAAAGGGTAGCAAAATATTTCTCTTTTAACTTTCACACTTTTACTGATACACTTCCTTTATATTCCAAAGTATTCAGTAGTGAATTGAAAATATAGGATTCAGCATTTTGACTAGGGAAATCAAATGCAAAACATGCTTCAACACACCTTTCTGGTCTTTGCCTATCACTAAAATAAAATTATATGAGCTGGAGATTTAATACAGAGAATTGCGAGTTAATATTATATTTGCTTAGTATTTCAGAAGGTCACTGTTCCTAATAATATTTAAGGATCAAAATATGCTCCAACATTGTTGGTACCAAGCAGCCTAAAAACATACTACATAACAATTAGTAGTATAGTTTATCACATAGCTAGAAATGTAATGTTTTTCAAAGAAGTATATAAGCCTCAGAACAAAATGTTCCCATTTAAATTTAAGAACATGACTTTCCTTGGGAAAAAAAGGGAAAATTGCCATGCCATAGACCAAACAACAGGCTATTTTTCTTAGGAAGTAATTCAGTATTTTCTCAAGAACATAAAATAGCTCCTGACTCAAGGTCGGAGTTTTCTTAGTATGAAAGGTCCTTTGGATTAGATGTAAAGCATTTAAAAAAAATATCTTATGGAAGCCACAAGAATGTTGAGTGAATATTTTCCACACTGTAACACACCTCAAAACAACATGCATCCCTTTTCACCTCAACATCACCCTTACTAAAGCTTTTTCTTCTTTTTCAGTGACCATTGTATCTGCATGTATAATAAAGTACGTAGAAAGAAATTTTTATTTTTTGATACCTTACTTGTATCATCCCGTATATTTGGACTTTTATCCCTAGGGTTATTTCAATATAACAATTCAGCTAGTATTATAGTTGTACCCTGGAAGGAAAGAAATAAATTGTAACTGAATATTTTAAAAAAACAGTTTGGGATTTAAAAATTGTGGGTCACATTCCAGCCACTTAGTTTAAGCTCAAGTCTAACAATTTTTACTTGTTTGAAGAAATAAGGGGGGAGAAGGAAGAGGAGGAAGAGGAGAATATTTCTGAAAAAAAACAGCTTAACTCAGACTCATGGACCTTATCTGAGCACATAGTAATGTAAAGATAATGCAACATAGTTTTAAAAAAAGACATACTTCAACTACTAAAAACACTGCAGATGATATGCCATTTTAGCAGGAATAGTTCTCTAGTAACCCATGAAAGTTTGTTCTCTGACATTCGGTCAGATTTATTGCTTGTATGGAACTTTTTGGCCTCCTCAGAGTAGGAATCACTTTGCGGGGGTGGGGGTTAAACACCCTGGAAAGGTGCTTTAGGAACTTACTTTTGTCATTCTTATTTTGGGCTTGTATCCCAATGACTTCAGCCTAAAAGCATTAAAATTAGTTTTTTATACAGGCACTGCAGGTGAGGGTTTAAAAAAAAAAAGATTTAATTTGCTATTTGATTCGCCCCGGGATTTTCAGGTGTTGCACGAGGGAGTAAAGAACAGAAAGTTCTTGGTTGTCAGCTGTTGGATGATGGCCATAGCATTATTAAATCAGCCAAGCACGCTGGGTCTCAACCACAGAATTTAATTTTCCGTACTGCAGGGGCTAATCAACGACTATGGGCTCTAAGTCTTGAGAAGACTAATTTTGTCTGTATGCACACACACACTCAAAGACACATGTATATAAACTTTCAAAGTTACAGTAAAGTTAATTTTATAGCTTTGCCTATCCTCAGGGTTTTAGTGACAAGCACTTTAATTTGTTGGGAGTTGGATAATCCTGGAATTAATGCTTAGGCCAGGATGTAAGTTGAACAAAGATGAAGGTTCTGAGAGCGGGATAAAATGGCCTCATTTCTTCCATCTAACCAAGAGAGCCCATGTACATCAAATAAGACCACACAGCCACCGCTGCTCCCTCTATACAATTGGGTGCCAAGCCTTTCTGTAAAACAATAATCCGTCTATGAAACAGCAGCCTGTGATGAAATGCCAGATTAGTTGCTATGCACTAGTTTATTGAATTCTGGCCTCTCCAAGTGGGCCCTGTTCCCTCACCATCCTGTTACTATTCAAAAAGGCTCTCTATATTGGGTTTATGTCCAGAGCCTGCTATTTAATTGGTTACTGTCAAAAAATCTCCCTTTCTATTAATATGTTTCCCCATATTAGTAACTGAACCATGAGGATTTATTTGTAGAAAGCGGTAGATTAGAAAAGATGGGGCAAAAGGGGAGAAGAGGAAGAGGGAGGGGTGTGAAAGAAAGGAAGTAAACGGATACCAGAGCTCAACACTGCTGCAATATTAATCTGCATTGTTTTCAATCATAGGAGCTGTTTCTTGGACTTCTCCCAAGTAGAAAGAGGCAACCGCAATGAAATAATGATACCTTAAAGCGTAGCAGGATGAGAGATAAAGGCTGCATTACGTATCATACATATATGTGTGTGTGTGTATATATGTATGTATAATCTGCAGCTGCAATTCGCATGAGCAGGAAAAAATTCTTGCAAAATAATGTCTGCCACAAATTTATCAGAAACAGTTGCTTGAAAAGCAGTTCGAAAATGGAAGACAGAATCCATTGGAGAAAACAATTATGAATAAACTTAATTATATGGAAATAATTTGTCATACAAAACTAGTGAGACAGAAAGGAAAGAAAAGAAAGAAAGAAAGAAAGAAAGAAAGAAAGAAAGAAAGAAAGAAAGAAAGAAAGAAAGGAAGGAAGGAAGGAAGGAAGGAAGGAAGGAAGGAAGGAAGGAAGGAAGGAAGGAAAGAGGGAGGCTTCATAGTCCCTGAAATAATTTTTTAAATCAGTTTTTTAAATTAAAAATGGAAATAAATTGGATTTCTTCAATCTGATGCTAATCCAAAATATGAGGAAGACCCAGTTTGGGAAAGACTGGAGTAAACTTCCCTTTAATCATTGCTTACTCTTTTCCTCCCCATCGCTGCATTTTTGTCCCTCCAGTTTTCTATTCTTCCTTTGTTCAGAAGGGGTGGGAGGTGGGGGAGAAAGGCTGGGAGGGAGGTACTGTATAAATTTTTTTGGAAGATTCGGTAACTGCACTTGGTCTATTTTATGATTTCCAAACTCTGTTCCAAACATTGCTGCAATTACATTTAAACATAGAGAATAATGGCCTATTGACATGTATATGGTTTTAGAAAATATGAGGCCTCTTTTCCTCCACTGGAATTTTTGCCACAGTTTACATTTACACTGCATTAGGGATGCTCTTTTTAAAGGCATCATCCCATACATTCAGACGTTTTGACGTTATCTGGGTCAGAGGTAATGCCTCAAAGCTATAGGCCCTGGGTGTCCCAGGAATCGCTCAGAGGCAGATGCAATGCATTAATGAAAACAAGAAAAATACCACGAGGATTTTTTTCCATGTTATTAAGTCGTGCTTTATGACATACCAGCCTGCTCCAACATTTATCTACCAGAGATAAATTGCCATGGTCATGCTCTTTTGCTCCATCCCAACTGCATTATACATTTCCAAAATTGAAATCTGCACTATTTCTCCCCCAGCCCAGCCCACAGTCTCATGTACAGCTCAACGGGACTGCACAAGAAAGGAAGGGCAAAGTGCATGAAGGCGCGCCCCTTTCGTCCTGCAAAGTTTTCTCATGCATTTACCAGTGCACCGAGCAGCTGCCGGGTTTTATTTGTGGTTTGACAAGGGAGGGGGGATATTGGGGTGTGTGTGTGTGTGTGTGTGTGTGTGTGTGTTCCTGGCTCCTTTGCCAAATCTTAACCAGCTTGTCAGGGTTCAGAACTGCACAGCTTGGGCCAGGTATGTAAGCAACTCAGCACCTTTCTTGTTTCCAGCAGTGCCCAAGACATAATTGAAGTGGAATGCAGAAATATTCCACCTGTGAGAATGGAGAAAGAAAGGGCTCTTTGTCATCCTCCAAGAATAGGTCAGTTGTAAACAGCAGCTGCTCAAGAAGTCTGGAGGCTTGAAATGAATAGCAAGCCCTATAAAAGTAGGGCAGGGCCTATCCCAAATCAAGTATGCAGCCTTACGTCTCCTTACTAGAATGCCAGCAAGAAGAGGGGCATTTAGCACAAAATTTTCAGAGACTTCTGAGATAGAAGTCCCTGACCTATTTGCTACTGTTAAACATGATTTTCTAAAAGCAGCGCTTTCTAATGCTTACAGAGGTACAGTATATTTTTAATCATTTGGTTCTTTAATCTAAAGATGCATCCAATCTCATTTCATGGGGTCAAAAGTAAATAATTTCTCCTTCTTTTCCTTCCCTGCTTTGCCTTTTTTACCTTTTCTCATGCATTGTAAATGCTCCTTTTCATTAAAAAAAAAAACACCAACAGCCAGTCATAGTGTACCTTGCCTCTTTTTGTGGCTAAATTGTAGAGTCAGTAGAATTTCCTTATGTAATTCTGGTATTGGGTTGTTCCACTTTTGAATTCAGTGGGTGGGGAGAATTTGGGGTTTGTCTCTCAATGTTCAGAGAGAGAATTAGCAGGCTAACAGAGAGCATCCTTCCAAGGATTTCCCTGACTTCATTCCATCTGTTACAGCATTTAATTTAAACAAACAGGCCTTCATCTTCACTTCTCTCTCTACAGTGCCATTTATACAGGAAGGCCAGCCTGGACCTGTCTGTTCTAGTGCCATAAAGAGTGACTGAAGATGATTTGGAGTGATTGAGAGTGGGTCTTTCAGCCCCGAAGTTGCCATCCCCTGAAATTGATAATGACATAATAAAGCAAACACTGAACTACACTTATTTAGCAAAGCTTGCAAAACACTGTAAACTGTGAAGTAAAAAGGAAATGAGGTATATAAATGGACTTACAAAAGTTCATAGGAATGCAGTTTGTCAGGAACCATCAGGTGGTGTCTTATTTAACTATCAAATTGACATACAATTAACACAGTGACTATGGAAAGAACTATGATTTACATTGGGCAATTGTTGCTAATAAATTTTAATCTGAAACATGATTTTATTTTTGAGGAAAAGCAACACTCAGTGGCAATCCCAAGAACCTTTATTCTCAGTAACTTTTTCAATCTTTCTATTGTAAAAGAAAGCATACAAAATTTGACCTGTGAATTATACTGATTTTATTTCAGTGGGCCCACATACTTGTCATAGGTAACATGATGTTCAGTTTTCTTATATGGAAGCTTTTTAATTTCTTTAGCTGGAACTCACATTGCCTTGAATGAATGAGAATAACTACAAGGTCTTGTTCCAAAACCTAGACCACAGAAGGTGTAAGTCATTTTCCTTAAAGTGGGCCCTTCCATTCATACCAAGACTAAAATTCTGAGCATTTTTACATAGTTGTTGGAAATTTGGTTCCTGGATATCTGGAGGATACTAACAGAATCTTGTTTTGAATGGCCACATCAAGACCAGACCAAAGACTGCAGAGGGTTATTTTTTAGCTTCCTCACATCTTACTGATGCCTGGACTCCCTGACTGGAGACCTTATCAGCTGTGTCTTCAAGACAAAGGACTGAATCTGAAGAGAATAATTTATAAAGCAATGCAGCAATTTACATACCAATTAATAAAGAGAGGAGTTTGTCTTTAGGTGTTTTTTAGAAGGCAAATGGCTTTGCAAAGTTTTAATAAGGCATACCCAGAAAGATAGTAGGCCATACCTAATTTATGTCTTGAATGACTGGGTATTAAAACCATCACTCAAACCCAGGGCACTTCCTACCGGTTTATATTTCAGAGCTCTCAACAAAAGTCAGGCTCTCAGTCCTAGAAAAACGCCATTTGTCAGAATGACAGGTTTATGAACATATATTTTAGTGGCAGTGATAGCAAAGACTGACAGCTTTTAGACAGCATTGTAATATTAACAGATCCCACAAGGTTAACTGGGTTCTTAATGCCACCCATATTTACATTCAGAATATGCTTGAATATTGTTTCACTCCAGAGCTTTATAGGCATTTTTAAATAGTTTGTATTAAAACTCCAGTTGTAATAGATATCCTGATTCTATGTAGGGGAATGGATCATATCTAAAGCCCAACAAACACTATTTTGTATAATGGGCACTAAAATAGAACCCATATGTGCCCCGCTCCAAAAAAAAGATTTCAAAAGAAACTCTTTGGTTTATGCTAAAATTAGGATGACCAAATTGCAACATGCTACAAAGATTCTGTATGACTTATACAACTCCTAATACCTACATGGGCATGACATCAGAAGACAGTAAGAGCACAGTATCATGGGCCTACAAAATGTGAAGCAGTTCCAATTTTTTCATGGATCACTTTCTTCTGATTCCTAGAGTGATATTCTCTTAAATATCCCTCAACATGAAAAATTGAGGTGCTATTCCTCCATGCCACAAGACGAGCTGCTTCACTTTTTCTGGCTGCTTTACTTTGCTGGAAGTGCGGCCAGAAATTTACAAATTCATGCTTTGGCACAGAAAATTACAAAAGGACAACGAAGGAGCTTCTTTGTTAATGCTCTGATAGGCTGAGCCTGTGGTAGTTTCTAATCATGACATTTCACAGTGCTGCCTCAAAGGGGCACTTTAATCAAGGTTTCAAGTTGAATCCACCTCCATGTATTCCTCTTTCTTCCTGGAAGGGCTTAAAATCTCGAAATAGTTGAAAATTAGTATAATAAGATCTAAAATTTAGTTGATAGAAATGTAAAGTATGTACTACTCAATGGCGGCATTCATCACCATTTCCTTCCTACGTCCCATTAATAATATTCACTCAATTAACATCAACTTGAGAGGCATATTTCACTTCTTAACCATGCTATAATCAGTCTTTGTACCAAAACAATAACTGCGGTAATTTTCTGAATTGTGAATCTAAAACATGCCCTGTCAGAAACCTGTTAAGCTTACAATGAATTTGTCAGAAGTATTCCAGCCAGAACTACTTTAATGCACAAAATGCCTGCCTTGTTAACAGTACTGCTTTTTCTGTTAAATATATAACAGAGAAAAATATAAATGAACCCATGAGATGAATATAAATAATTCACAATATGCTCCTTTCCCTTTTAAATTTCTCCTTTCCGTTCCAATTTTTTTTTCCTGCTTGCATGGTTGTGTGTTTGCACAAACAAGCCTAGAATCTATGTGTGAAGATATGGAAGTCAGGAGACAGTTGAGGATATCTCTGATTTTGAAATATTGCTTAATAAATTCTTTCCACCCAATATGCCTGTTGAGGCAGAGCAATGTGCTTGCCAAAGAGGCATTCTAAGGCATGGAGTTCACATAGAATGCCACACATATTTGTTGCCACAGAAATATTCAGAGTGCAATCAAGCACAATAGCTTGTCAGCCCACCAGGAAACATGCTGCAGAGCGGACTCCGACATACTTTATGTAAGATTCGTTGGTCTTTAAAATTTTAACTTTTAGAATTTACCCTAAATATAAAAATAACATAATGCTGTAACCATATTCTCTCTTTTTTTAAGGTGGATATTTTGCATCTCTCACAAATCAACACAGTACTTGTTAAAACTTAAGGTGCAAAAGGCTAAAGAGGGCTGTTTGTAGCTTGTAGTCAAAAAAATCTAGATAGCAGTCAAGGCAAATCAAAGTTGCACTAGTTTTTTTTTTTTATGTGTTATGGCTGTCATTTTGACCAGCAGATGGTTCACAAGCAGACCAGCAAGCAAGGGGCAGTCTGGGAATAGTTTTGCCAAGTGCAAAAGGATGCATGAGTGGCACAATTGTGATGGGTGGCTGCTACCTGCTGGGAAAGGGTGCAAGTCAGAGGTGGTATTCAGCAGGTTCTGACCAGCCCTGGAGAACCAGTAGCGGAAATTTTGAGTCATTCAGAGAACCAGCAAATGCCACCTCTGACTGGAGATTTTACAGTATCCTTCCCCTGCCACACCATCAAGCCACACCGACAGAACTGGTAGTAAAAAAAAATTGAATCCCACCACTGGTGCAAGTGACTAACCAAAGTGACTTGCAACCTTCCCTTCCAGATTCTTCATTGGCTTTGCTTGTCGGAAACCAAAAAGAAAGGTTGCAAATGGTGATCAAGTATCCATGGGACAATGCAACCATTGTAAATGCAAGCCAGTTGCCATTCTCCAGGTCACAATCATGCAAATGTGCTGAGATGGCTAGAACTTTGAGGACTGCTTATAAGTCTCCTTTTTCAGCATAGTCATAATTTTTGCCACCTGTCGATATTTTGGAATATTCTGGGAAATTTTAAGGAAATCTTTTTGATATGAATATTGATAATAGAATTTCTTTCATCAGTAATGAGTACTTAAATGCTGCTTGTTTGCCTTTCCTTTCTTCTGCCAAGAAAAAAAGCTTATGGAGAAAGGGTATTTCAATCTGATTGATCTACTAAATACTAAAAACCTTAGAGAATCCTATCATGAAATAGAACCAGAGAGTGACCTCTTATTTTGGGCTAGGAGTTTACAGTGACCTCTATTGCTTTGCTGGTAAAGATTTCTATCTAACTGTCTATCTGTTTATCTTTCTACGTCATATATCACTCTACTGTAGAAAGAAGGTGGCATATTGTTTATACCAGTGTTTCTCAACCTTAGCAACATTAAGGTATGTGGACCTGCCAAGATTGAGAAATATTGGTTTATATCATTCACATGATGTATTTATTACCCTTAATTCGCTGGCAAAGCAAAAGAAAATACAAAAAGAGAATGAAAGAATAGCAGAAAGCCTTTCTAGGTGGCAATATCTATCTAAATTTAGATGAACTTGAAAAATCTAACCAAGGTCAAATGGGAGACCATCAGAACATCTTGAGAACTATGGGCTAGACTTGGAAGTTGAACTTCTGAGAAGAAGGCATGATGTTGGCAAGCCACTTCCATATCAGTGGCAAGAAATCTACATGTCCAAAGCCATGAATTCTTGAGACTCAAAGGAGACTTATCTTGATCTGGGAATCTGACAGATTCTGTTCCCTTATTCTTTGAATCTGTTTACTCCTTCATTGTGTTATCAAGGCCATTAGTATATTTGTTTCTGCTGTATTTAAGAAATGGTCTTGCAAAACAAAAAGCCATTGATAAAGTATCTTTCTGTTTGTCTATTATTAAGTAATGATACTCATGGTTGCAAAAATAGTCTGCCAAGTCTGCCCTTGATATTGTTAATTGAACTCTAAGAAACATCAATTCTGATTAATCAATTTAACATACTGGTAGAAGTTTCTGTCACTCCCATATACATCCTGAGACATCCAACTTTATTTTAGCCTGTAGATGCTACATGCTGCTGGATGTCCATGCTTGGGATATTGCAAATCATGCACCAAACATACATCTTCCAATAGGAAGTGCTTATTCATAGATTGTGAAAAAGCATAATTACTATAGCCTTAGGGTAACAAAATAATTAGGGCAAATAAGTTTTGATCAGGTAAGTTGCTGATCAGGTGGTTAGGGATACTGCACCTATTAAATACCTTCCTGGACAATTTATCCTAGTGCAGAGTTTACTCACTTTATTAACTGCATTTAAGCAAGGTACAAGCATCTTAACTTGTAAAGCTACTTGGAATTCATTACATGACTGAACAAAATCATTAAAAAAATATAGATTATATAATTTATACTCCAATTTAAATCCAGATCATAATTTGTACTCCAATTTCATAGGCTTTGGAAGTACAGGTAAAAACGAAAGCCATTTTTTAAAAGGTCAACAGAAAATGAGAAGCAGAAGAATGTTTTATTATGATTACTGTTATTGTCTATGATCCTTTGCAACTGATGCTCTTACAATAATAAATGTTGAAAGCACCATGACTGGCACTTTGGACATTTTACATCTATTATTCTATTATTACTCATCCAGAATAGGCACAGAAATAAAGTAGCTTCTTTTTCCATTGTTCCAGTGGAAAGGAAGCCTAGAAAAAGATTTATGGATTAAAATAAAGGAAACAATGGAGAGACGTCCTCCACCCCCACTGAATTGTCAATGTGAATGTATGCTTACTTATCTGAAAGTAAGATCCACTGAATTCATTCTTCCAAGTGAATGTTGTTGCAAATCTATATTGTGTTACTATTTTATTTTTGTGGGGCATTTATATTTGGCCTTTTTGCTCTTTGCTCAAAGCTCAATACTGAGTACCTTGGAGTTTCCTTTCATTTATTCTCCACACAGCAACTCCATAAAATCAACTGAGAGATTGGTGAATGGAAAATTATCCATAAAATTTCCACAAGGTTAAATGTGAATTTGAACCATTATTTTTTAATTTCTAATATTTTAATTGCTATACTACATTTGCTTTAAAATTTGATTGAAACAATAGGTTCAGAAAGGGAACATACCTGATAATGCCAAATATGCATTTTGGCTCAGAAGTAATCCATCCATCCATCCAACTCACTTATTTACTTATTTACTTATTTACTTATTTACTTACTTACTTACTTACTTACTTACTTACTTACTTACTTATCAATTTATTTTCCACCTTTATTATTTTTATAAATAAGTTAAGGTGGCAAACAAATCTATTACTCCTTTCTCCTCCTATTTTCCACACAGCAACAATTCTCTGAGGTGAGTTGAACTGAGAGAGAGTAACTAGCCCAAAGTTACCCAGCTAGCTTTGAACTAAACATTTTGTAGTATTTGCTGTGTCAGGAAAAATACATTGTTTGCAGAAATAAACAGAAAATAGCTTTTTATAAAATAATACCTGAAGGTAGTTATAGTTAAAATAATTCACTCAAAGAGCCTGCTTTATTAAGTCTGAGTTCTGAAATGACTCAACTTTCCTTTCAATAAGAAGGCTTAGTAACCTCTTCAGAACTGACTTCCTTCTCTTTGACTGTAGAAAATGTCCGACTCATTTCAGCACATGTGAATAAAATTCCCATCTCTGATATAGCTGCTGTCATAGAATTTTATGAAATTCATTTTCTTCCTCCTATTTAACAGAGAACAGACTTGTGACCTCAGTGAAGCAATAACATCTCCTGCTCTACTAATCAAACAAGAGTACTTCATGAGTTTTCAATCTTTTCTGCTGGCCGTGTCATCAGAATGTTTTAATAACTTTGTCTCTCTGTAATAATTTTTACATTTGGCTTGCTACTGGCATATGTCTTTGGAAGCTTCTGGTTGAAAGTGCAGATGGAGCAGAAGATAGCCATCAATTATATATCAGAGTTTGTAAGATAATGCACGTGGACAGCCAAAATAGAATTCCAACAGAGATTTCAAGAATTATTAACAATTATTGATTTTTTATGTTATGGATCCCATATTACACTCTTTTTATAGTCATATTATAATCACTATTTTCCCAGGATGGTTCCTAATTCCCAATTAGCACCATTGGGAACTTTAAGTATGTTGTTCAGCAAATGAAATTCAATTGTCTTTTCCATTAACTTTCCTGAATTAAATTGCAGCCACTATCTCAATATCAGAGTTTGGGAGCTATTTGATGCTGATATTCACCTGTTATTTCTTTTTAATCTCCCTTCCCCTGTTAATATGGTTTTTTTCCTTTAAATTTGCTCCATCCGGAAAAACGTGAGGTAGACCGGGTTCCAACAAACAAAGTCATTATTGAAGCTAGCAACAGTAACGGAACAGTTTGGCTGAAGCCGCGGCAGCCTTTTTATACAGGCTTGCCTGCCAGCTTGTAGCCAA